>CAUYQV010054774.1:0-31061 GCA_963574575.1 Galagoides demidoff
ACAATAGTCGTCACTCTCCAGATGCCACCGGGGCGTCCCCTTGGGCAAGGGGGAAGAGTACGGGCACGTCTACCCCTCTCCGATCCCTTCAGATACAGACGGCGCCTAAAAGAGAAGAAACAGAGACAGATAGCGAACAACAGAGACAGATAACGAACACGCCGGGCCGGACTTACCTCCAACCCGAGCAGGTGGTGTCCTCTTGGGGGGGGGGGAGGCACGCGCTCTATCCCGGACGAGCCCCCAAATGTTGGACCCAAAACGGGGTCCAGCCACGATAGCCGCCCCCAAGGAACAGTCACCAGACTCGGGTCGATGCAAAAGCAAGAGGCGAGTTTATTGCTGACGCATCAGGGTCCCTCAGCCGCTGGGGAAGAAGGACCTCGATCGGCTGTTACAGGTTAATTTATAGGGAAACATTAGGGGGCGGAGAGGAGGTATAGGGGAGCGGGTATGTGGGGAGTTCTGATAGGAGGATTTGAGTGGGGAGTCTGGCGCAGGCGGGAACGCGGAAGGCGGGGGGGGGGGACCCTAGGGGCGGGAAAGTCCGGGGAATGAGGCTGCTTCTGATTGGGTGATTTTAGACAAAGCTACTGGGTTCTTGGCGCGCACGCGAACAGGGAAGGAGGAAGGGGGAAGGGCGGCGGTAGCTACAGGAAAGCTTTTTAGGGTGGAAAGGTTCCTTCAGAGGATATCTATTCTAGCAGGATGGATCTGTCAGATCATCCATGCCAGAGCCTACTGGGATCTTTCCACCAACAGGAACAGCGTTATGGACAAAAAAAGGGCTAGATGTATGGTGGTCACAGAACAACAGGTAGTGAAAGCAGTGGCACTGATGCCTGGGACTTCATTCAACCCAGAAAGGTGAGCTGAATGCTTTAGCCAGAGCTCTTCAGTTATCCAGAGAAAAAAAGGCTACCCCTCCACCCCTGCCCCAGTTGGAAGCACCTCTCTACCACTTCAAACCAGTAGACTGAGTGCCACCTGACACTTGGAAAGAACAAGGACCCAAACAACTGATAGAGAAGTGGAAGAGACCCTATGAAGCTCATCTAACAACTCACACTTCGTTGAAATTGTCAGGAATAAAACCTTGGGTCCCTCACACCAGGGTAAGAAGATACCCCAGCTCCCAGAGGATAAACCAGGCTTTGGCAATGTAAAGGGGGTTTGGCATCCTAAACCTCATCAGGTGCAAATACTTCTGTATTAATAGTTCCATTCTTACCCAGCCCTGTATCAGACCTTATGTAGACAGTGACAGTAAGGACCCACAGTCCTACTGGTGTCAGGATAAAATCTTTTTTATCAGGTATCCTCTATTTCATCTTGTCAATGCTCATGGTTATCATTGTTGCATATGCCCCTTTTCACTCGGTAATCTGTCACTGTATTTTTGTAAATCTATTGCCAAAAGCTTTGCACAAACCTTTCCTTACCTGGAAAAAGTAAGGTCTTAAGAGAACAGAGGTCGTCTCAAAGAGACCCCAAGGATAAACCGGCAAGATCCTCCCTGTGTGACTCAGCTCTTAGGAATTTGTAGAAATTTAACTTCCTGGGACCTAGAGACTAATGCTCGCTCCTGGTTCTGTAAAAGCTGGAGCCTGCTTCTCCACTTGATTCAAACTGACCAATGAGAAAGGTACCTGTGGGTGGGAACTTTTTGACTCCAGATAAAAAGAAGAAGACTGAGCCAGTAGGGGAGCATGGCAGTTTTGAATTCTTCTGTGCCGTGGCCCCATCGGCTGATATAAAGCCCTTCCTCTTTTTTTTTTTTAGACAGAGTCTCAAACTGTTGTCCTACGTAGAGTGCAGTGGTGCCACAGCTCAGCAACCTCAAACTCTTGGGCTTAAGCGATTCTCTTGCCTCAGCCTCCCAAGTAGCTGGGACTACAGGTGCCCACCACAATGCCCAGCTATGTTGTTGTTGTTGTTGTTGCAGTTGTCATTGTTGTTTAGCAAACCTGTGCCAGCCTCAGTGTATGTGGCCGGCACCCTATCCACTGAGCTACAGGCGCTGCCCTCCTTCCTCTTTTAAACACAGTATTTGGGTGTCCATTCTCTCCATTGGGCCTCATCTTCCTGCAACACTTCCATCTAAAAAATCTCCCCAATTCAGCAGGAAGTAGCTAGATGACTATGTTGCCCCTCCTCCCATAGATATGGAAGGGAAAAATTGATAGTGGGAAATATATAACAGAGAAAAGGGTCTGAAAAAGGGCAAAATGTTTTATAATCTGTCTCTCTAAAAGCCTTGCCCTTTTGAGTAATTAAAACCTGTGTTCCTCACTGAGATCAGAAAAGAAAGGGGCATAAAAATACTCTTTGTTCTTTATACCTTAAACCACAGGAGATGGCTCAAGAGAATTGTATGGACAGAGGACACAAAATCATCTCCACAGGAGAGGCTATAGTTAAGCAGCAATAGCTGGAAGCTGAAACCCTCCCTTAAAAGCTCTGTATTTCTGCCTAAAGGGAGGACAATGGTTCTTTAAAATGAGACTCTGCCATCTACCTCCTTTACTGAAAAATTATCAATAAACTCCCCTTTCCTTTTCCTCAAATCACTTGTTCTTCTCTTTGCTCAGCCTTAGGGACAAGTACTGAACTTTTGGTAACATTCCCAGTTAACTGAATGGACCCCCTCTTGGCCAAGGGAATCCCCTAAGACTGAGTTGCTAGCCATGAGCAAGGAGGTCACATGGGCCTCATAATACCCTCCTCCTTCCTTAAAGATATCCCCATGAACAGGCCTAAGGCTATATAAGACAAAGTTTAAACCACACTGGCAGATCCTCAATTTAAGTAACAAATCATTTCACTCTGGGCTTGTGGAGGTAGCTGGGCTGTGACTAACAGACTTAGTCTAAGAACCTTTAGACAAAGCTTCCTTTCTTTAACCAATTTTACAAATCAAAGTGTCTTTAAACTCACCTGTAACACTAAGATACCCCTAACCCACCTCTTTGATATGTCCCAAACCAATGTACCCTTCCAAGTATTGACATATAACTTTTACGTGTTATTCCTATCTTCCTAAGGCGTATAAAACCAACCTGTAGGCTTGGTGCCTGTGACTCAAGTGGCTAAGGCGCCAGCCACATACACCTAAGGTGGCGGGTTTGAATCCAGCCCAGGCCCACCAAACTACAATGACAGCTCCAACCAAAAAATAGCCAGGCGTTGTGGCGGGTGCCTGTAGTCCCAGCTACTTGGGAGGCTGAGGCAGGAGACTTGCTTGAGCCCAGGAGTTGGAGGTTGCTGTGAGCTGTTTGGCCACAGCACTCTACCCAGGGGGACAGCTTGAGGCTCTGTCTTAAAAAAAAAAAAAAAAAAAAAACCAACCTGTAACCAGACCACAGCAAGACCACTTGCTCAAGGCTTCTTGGGAGTGGCTCTGGGCCATAGTCCTCAAATTTGGCTGAGAATAAACCTCTTTAATTTATTTTACGGAGTTTGGCTTCTTTTCTGTTGTCAAAACCATTTACAGTCCCAAAACAGAGGTTAATAACCAGCTCAAATTCTACAGGTATTACTGAAGAGGCAGTTGTAGAATTTTGTGTCTTCTGCAATAACTGAAAGTTCTGTTCTAAACAGAGAGATAAAGGAACTCGTCTAATCAAGATCACACAGATTTCATGGGGTCTGACACAGACCGACAAGTCAGACCCCAGACATATTCTCTTAGCCACTAATACCTAACTACAGTAACATCCTTTGTAGCATTGTTTAAATGGTAAACAACTGGCAAGATCCTATATATCCAAAAATAATGATCTAGTTATTTAAATTATGGCATTTTTGTATAAGGGAATAATGTCAAGGAAGGTGAAAAAAAGGCAGTTCTTAATGTACCAATATGGGAAGGCTGCCAGAATATATACATAACAGCAAGTACATATGCCAGCATTTATGCAAGAAAAAGAAGGCAATGTATCACTCCATCTAAGGCAGTTGCCTCAGCACAGGGGGACTGGGTGGCTGGGGGACAGTGGAAGGAGGAAGACTTCCTTTTTGCTGTTTACCCTTTTTCACTCTTTGAATTGTATGCCATGAGTATGTTCTATTTAGCAAAAACATTTTTTAATTAAAAAAAATAAAAGCAAAAGAACATCCTAAAAAAAAGGAAAAGTACCTCCTAAATCCAGCTTAAGTACAGCAATTACAACACATTTGAAGTCTTTTCTTTATCTCTGTATGAAAGAAAAGTAGCTGCACAGTGATGGCAGCCTGCTGGGGATGGGCAGAGATGAAAGAACAGCATACAAGAGGCTATTTGACTCAATTACAATGATCACAAAATGTCTGAAAGACATTTAATAGAAAATACACAAAGGAAAACCAACTACATCTGTAATTTCCAATGGAAGAAATACAGATAAACAGGACATGTCAGTAAAGTACAAAGAATTCAGAAGAGTGGTAGTCTATTTTTTTAAGGAGTACCTTTTAAATAGTTATTTTAATATTATTGTGCAATACTTACTGAATTAAATTTATGCAATTTACCTTCAACCTGAGGGATTCAGAGCTCCAGGAATTTGTAAAGTTAATGTACTGCCAAAATTTTTGTCAATCGAGTGGTTCTCCAAATGTGGTCTGAGGAACCCTGAGGTTCCCCAAGACCCTTTCCAGGGGTCCCAATGGGTCTCAATAATTTTTTCAAGGACCTCTTTTTAAGAAAAAAATAAAATGGGCCAAAGTAAATGCAGCTCACTACAAAGATTTCTCATGCAAAAATTCACATTCCCATATATCAATGGACAAGAGAGATGAATAGAAACTTCTCTACAGAGGCAGATGAATGGCTAGCAAACATATGAAAAAATGCTCATTGTCTCTAATTATTAAAGAAATGCAAATCAAAACCGTCCTAAGGGCGGAGCCTGTGGCTCAAAGGAGTAGGGCTCCAGCCCCATATACCAGAGGTGGCAGGTTCAAACCCAGCCCTGGCCAAAAACAGCAAAAAAAAAAAAAAAAAAGAAAAAAGAAAAGAAAAAACCACCATCTAACCCCAGTGAGAATGGCCCACATCACAAAATCTCAAAACTGCAGGTGCTGGTGTGGATGTGGTGAGAAAAGAACACTATTACACTGCTGGTGAGACTGCAAACTAATACAACCTTTTTGAAAGTATGGAGAATCCTCAAAGAACTCAAGCTAGACCTCCCATTTGATCCTACAATACCATTGCCAGGCATCTACCCAGAAGGAAAAAATTCCTTTTACCATAAGGACACCTGTACTAGACTGTTTATCCCAGCTCAATTTACAATCACCAAAATGTGGAAACAGCCTAAATGCCCACCAACATAGGAATGGATTTACAAGATGTGGTATATGTATGCCATGGAGTACTATGCAGCCATTAAAAAAGATGGAGACTTTACATCCTTTTACACCATCTCTTTGTATTAACCTGGATGGAAGTGGAACACATTATTCTTAGTAAAGCATCACGAGAATGGAGAAGCATGAATCCTATGTATTCAATTTTGATATGAGGACAATTAATGACCTAGTACATGGTGGGGGGGTGGAGGGTGGGGAAGGGGAGAGCAGAAAGAGAGAGAAGGAGGGAGGGATGGAGGAAAGGAAGAGCAGAGAGAGAAAAGGAAGAAGGAGGGTGAGGGTCTCCAGGTGTGACACATCTTTTGGGGACAAGACACAATTATAAGAGGGACTTTACCTAACAAATGCAATCAGTATAACCTGGTTTCTTGTATCCTCAATGAATCCCCAACAATAAAAAAAAAAAGCTTTCTGTATTGCAATTTACCATAGTTATACTAAAACAGTTTCACCACTATTCACCACAACTCTTTCAATCTGGCTTTTCTCACAGGTGTTGCTTTTTTTTTCCCCCCACTTGTGCAAAAGGCATTCTTTCAGACTAAGATTTACTCTGAAAACCAAAGATCATTATATACTTGTGAATAGGTTTCTACATTTTCTGTGTAAAAGTACTGCACTCATTAACATCAGATCTGACTGTTTTTAAGCCTTCATTTTGCTATAAGTATCATTTTGTGGAATTTTGAAACAGAATTTGGGGACCAACTGGTAACTCCTGAATGGAGTAGTGCTTTACCTCCCTCAACAAGGGGTACATTCTCTCTCTTTCTTATGCACTGAGACACAACACTGTAGCACATGCACACAGACTTGCACGTGTAACTCTGCACATAGATGTAAACACTAATTATTAGTTGCTGCCTTCTCAAGGACCCTGTAAGAGAAACGGCCCTGTGTAATCTGCAATTTAAAAAGGGTAATGAATGCTCTAATGTCTGCTAGGGGATCCAGAATTTAGGCATTCCATACTGCACTTCCAAGAAATAAAAGTAAAAGCTAAAACAACTTTTATTAAGCAATTCCTCTGTTGCAGCCAAGGTGGCATATTGCCATCCTCACCCCACTAAGCAGAGAGGCTGTCCTCATGGGGAAGAAAGCATTCATTTATCTACAAGCCTCCAGAAGCAAGTGGGTAGATCACAATTCTCCCATATTCCGCTTCAATTCATCTGCACTTGCCTCTAGAGTGACTGGCATAGACTTGAATGGTTTCAGGCTACCTATACTTCTTTAATTAAAACTCTTCTCTACTAAATTAACGTGTGTGCATCAATTCTTCTGTACAAAGGGAGTGGGGGAGAGCGAAAGCAACAAGAAAAAAATCAAAGACTATTCTAAATTAAGTTTCTGTTCAGGTACATTTTAAATTTGGCACTATTTCTCCCTAGAGTTGGTGCTTCAGGTAGAAAAGAATGGGCAAGATTTCCTACTTCTCTCTTAAAAGCATTCTGTACTTTATAAATTTAATTAACTTCTAAAATCAAATGAGTTGTGAAGAGGGTATGGAAACAGAAAAGGAACCTGACTAGTTCCTCTTATTGCAAAAATAATTTTATATAATATTAATACATATTTCCACAATAATTCCATTCTATGCCCTAGGGAATTACAAAAACTGGTGATCTGACCCAATACTATTGGTGGGGACTTGCCATTTACCTGGGAATCATGTTCTAATGTTGGTACATAAAGCAAAACATGAAAATACTCAGAATACAACTGAACATACTTTAGCAACACACTTGTCGGAAACCAACATACTTGTTCTCATTAAGTTAGAGGAACCAGCTGAGTATCCAATAAACCAGTTGGCATTTGGGGTCACACTGTACAAAAACTAATGTGTGTCTTTAAATGCAAGAGTTACTTTCAACACAGTGAGATAGCACCCACGCTATGAGAGGCACTGGGAACTCGGCCCAAGCAAGCAAATAGCAGGTGTACACCTACAGTTCCTTAAGAAAAAACTCAAAATCTTCTGAACCATGTACATTGCTGACTGGGGGAGGTGGGGAGGGCAAAGACATATACACTGCAGTGTCTACACATAACTACCCTAGAGGAGCTTCACAAACATTATTAATAGTACACCAAAATCTGTACAAAGTTTCAAGTAAATTCCATTTCCTGCTTTCACAGAAAAGGAATCTAATTCAGGTAAACCATCCAAAAATGACTCAAGTAAAATAAAGACAGATTTTTCCATTAAGTAAACATGTTTGTATTTCTAAAACATTTTAAATTTACACCCATAAACATGGCATACAAACACTGCCAATTTTAGAAATTCAATAATAAACATCATCTCCCTGTAGAAAGATTTTTCAAAAGTGAAGGAAAAGATGATGATAGAATAGAAACCAAACAAAAGATCCTTTCTGGGGTTTAGGCAGACTTGATCATGAGAAAATTAAAATTCATCTAGGAAGTTGATAAGGAAATTAGCAGCAATAACTTCTAGTTCTGCCATATACATCGCTCCCTTCTAAGTTCTCTCTGTAAAAAATACAAGGGGAAAAAAAATTTTTTTTTCAGTTTTTGGCCAGGGCTGGGTTTGAACCCACTACCTCCCACATATGGGGCTGGCGCCCTACTCCTCTGAGCCACAGGTGCCACCCTAAATATAAGGAAGGTTTTGAGCTCTAAAAATATGACCATATTTAGTTCTAAGAACTTCCAAAAAAGATGCTTATTATAATTAAAAGTACATTTGAAATATGAGAGTATTTGACCTTAGCACTAGAGCATCTTTCTCATGTTTATACATTGTTTATTGAGAGAATAAAATGATTCTTTCCAAAAAGCTGCCACAACCTTTTTTATGTGTTCTAAGGATTTAAAGTGCTTAAACATTTTATATTATATTTATTATAATCACAATAACATCTTCTTTAGTCTAACATAATCAGTATTCTATATTTGTTGCCACTGAGAGAATAAAATGATTCTTTCCAAAAAGTTGCCACAATCTTTTTTATCATGTGTTCTAAGAATTTAAAGTGCTTAAATTAAACATGTTATATGATTATAATCACAATAACATCTTCTTTAGTCTAACATAATCAGTATTCTATATTTGTTGCCTATACAAAATCATAATTACTCATTGATTTGATCAAAATTACCAGTTGACTTGAGTAATTCAGCCAGTCAGCCTCCAGGGTAATTAGCCAAATCAACAGTTTATCAAAATGATCTCTGAATCATGGATTAGACTATCTATAACACTGAGGAAATTCTTAGATTCAAAACCTTACTTCATCTTCATCTCGTTTATCTTCATAGACTATTTTCCTCATAATTTAATCTACTCTGTACCTAGTTGAGAGTTTTCCCTCCCCATCAGGGGAGAAAAGGAAAGTGACAATAAAAGCCTTTCAAAACTTTTTTTTATTTCAAAAAAGTAAAATTAAAAAGTATAAAATTCAATGAAATCAGATCCCCTTGTTTCAAAAACTAAGAGAAGGAGGAGAGTTGTTTTTGTTACTATGTAAGGAGGGTACAGTCAAGGGGAAAGAACAAAAATGGATTCTTACCAATCAGACCACTTCTCAATGCCTCAAATTCCATTAAAGGCCACAATTCTGTTGATTTGATACCAAATGCCTCTAAAATGTTCTTACCCAAGAAAAGTGTGTTTTTTGAAAGAACAAGGAAAGCAATACATTTAAAGGCTGGAGAAAATTTTCTTCCATTTACTTGGGTCAGGGAAACATCCATCATATAGAGACACAAACACCTTACAGAATAAAAGATCAGAGCAGCTACACTAGCAGAAGATCAAAGAGCCAGCGCCTCCAGGGGAATCAAACAAGTAACTATCTGAACAGGTCCCACTGTGATTTCTCTGGTAAATCTAGCTTATGTGATTGGGGACAGAACCACAAAGCAGAACATGCTACCCAAAATAATGTGATTAAAAAATAATTAATTCTACCGTGGTATGCTTTCTCCAGATTCTCTCTGGAGAAAGAATCTTTTCAAAGTCATTAAATAAAATAACTATATAATGTCAGTTTTATAATAGCAAAAATGTTTAAATTATCTACACATACTCCATACAAAAAGGCATGTGAAATTATCATATATCAGCATAACAACAGAAGAAATAACATTTAGTAAATGGTTGCAAAAGTGTAAGAAGGAAGTAGATGCTTTTAACAGATGCCCTCAGATCTAATTCCACCCGCTTGTGCTAAAAAAAGAGCACTCTGTCTGTCCCTGTCACATGTACGGTTCAAAGAATAAGTTGTCATTAAGAGTTGAAGGGTGTAAGATTCAGAGTAGAAATAGAATGAGCCTGGTATAATTTAGCCAAATTTTTCAGCATCCTAAAACCTTCATCTGCCAATACCAAAAACATCATGTGAACTGCCTACTAAGTGCCTGCCTTAAACCTGCCTACTAATATCTTTCTTCTTTAAACTTCTTGGTTTCACTGCATCTGCTTCTGGTGATATAATTTCTGCTTTGTGTTATGGTTATTTCTGAACCAACTCTGGTCTCCTCGAAAGTAGGGATCACATTTTATGTCATTCATGGGTTTAATCCAAGTGCCTACAATGTACAGTGTGGGGCATGTTAATAAAATCCAGTCCCAGGTCTCAGAGAACAAGCAGCTTACTAGGGGAGATGTTTGCCTCAGCAAGTAATAGTACCAGCCACCAGAGAGAAGAGGTGGCATTTACTGGGCACTTTCACTGTGCCAGACACACGCTAAATTGTCTATGCATTCTCATGACCATACAATGAGGTTGGGACTGCCACCCTCCATTTACAGATGAAAAGTGACTGGTCACATTGCTAACAAGAAGCAAAGTCAGAGGGCTGGGAGGTAGGATGGGAGGGAGAAGGAATTGATTATTCACCAATGACCAGGGTTAGGAACGGCTTCACCAAGGAAGGCTCCTTTATCAATGCTGTATTAGCAACAGGAATATATGAGAGTGACCATGGAAGAAATCCACCTAAGTAAATGATAAGAGTTGATAAAAACATGATGCGATTCCTTATGTTACAGCCTATAATCAATATCTCCATTATTGTTTGTTTGTTTGTTGGCTTGTTTTACTGGCTAACCATAACCACTGGTCTATTAGTCCTTGTTACCACAAAAGTATCAATCTACAAAATCTGGGGTTTCAGCCATTCCAGATGTTCCATCTCCCTGCTTAATTAAATGAAGTCCAATTGGTTAGTAATTCTAATACATGTTAGAAAAATGAACAAACTTGGTTATCCTTAAACATTAACCATTTAATATATCTTAATTCATTATTCTGAGAGGAATACTAACATCTATTGAGAGATTGCATTTCTTAAAATGCTGACTTAAAACATTTTTGTGCTTTTCTTGTCATATGGCATCTACGGTGGTCAAAAATGCAAGGAACAGCTGATTAATTCAGTTGTATACATTCTGTAATTTCTTTTCTATAATTAAAATTAGCAAATTAAAGATGTAACTATATGTGTTTTTCTCTCCAATTGTTTATGAAAATATACATAGTAAAACCATGCAATATTACAAATTAAAATTCAGGTCATTAATCATATCAACCCTGACATTAAATCCTCCCTGGTGATCAGATTCTGCAATTTGGCTCCTGGTTTTATAAAATTTCTGTAGACCATGCACATCTGCTCTATGCAGCATGGTCTCAGATTTTTCCTCAGATCATTATAATACAAAGCACATTCCTATGTGTACAATTTGAGGATCTGTGACTTAGCCAGGTTTGGAATTTAATACTAGAACAAATCACAACATGAATCAAATAAAACGTATAAGAAAGGTGGTTCAATTTTCCAGAGTTATGCACCAAACTTTCTTAAAACAAACACACAGGAAAAAAAGTGGATCGTTAATGTATTACATTTTGTTAAACTACCTATCTACCTTAACACTCTATTCATCATACATATTATCTGATGACCTTTTCTCCACCTTCCCTTACCCTTTTACTGAATTTTAAGAGTTAGGAGCACTGTAATGGATGTTGTGATGTTCCTCAAACCCTCCAGGACTGAAAGATTTATTCTCCCAGCTTCTACAAGTGCTGCTGGCTGTCAGCCCTCACCAGAAATTGGTCTCTGCTGAACTGAAGAGGGCTGCTTTGCCTAAGATTATGCCTTTCCCTCGAGGCAGCCCACATCCATGCTCCAACTTGGGACAATTCTGAAGGACCAACCCCAGCTCCAGAGATCCCTGTAGGGTCAGCACAGGCCTTGGGTGAGACTTCCTGGCAGCCCACCAGCACCCTTTGCCCAGTCTCACTGCCTTCTCTCCCTCACAGGTGCTCAACTCCTGCATGCAAACATCCACTAGAGAGTCTGCATCCCAGTATAACACACAAGAACCAACACTATCTGCCGTTTAAGAAACTACATACTGAAGGTTATTAAAGACAATTTGAGAGAGACGAAATAATTTTGTTAAAAAATAAGAATTATTTTAAATGGGACAAGCCTTCAAAAAGGGAAAGAACATCACCTCTGCTAGGCAAGTTCACAAAAACACACCAAGGCTGCTTCAGTAAGCTCAACCAATATTTTCCAATATTTGGCTTTTAGTAATAGATCTAAATGAATCCAAACCAATCTTAAGAATTAACTCAAGAAGTAGCTATGAGCTTATACTTACCACTCATGTTAGGCAGCTGGTGATTTGGCTAATGTAAAAAATAAATGACAACAATTTGGAGAACAAGAAAAATCAAGTCAGCCACTTACTTTTTTCTTTCAAAAATAAATGCTTTTCAAAGATGTTTCCAAGTCTTCTGATTACAAGGAGTAGAGAGTGTGGGGAAGAGAGACACAACTGTAATGTGCAACTCATCTCTTTCAAAGAGACCATAAGCTTGTCTTTGTTAGGCTACATAAAAAGAAGGACACGTATCCTATTCTATTTGCTTTAAGGCAGTGGTTCTCAATCTGCTGCTTTCGGGGTCGGACCCTTTCACAGGGGTCACCTAAATACATCCTGCATATCAGATATTTATATTACGATTCATAACAGTAGCAAAATTACAGTTATGAAGTAGAAACAAAAATAATTTCATGGTTGGGGGTCACCACAACATGAGGAACTGTATTAAAGGGTCATAGCATTAGGAAGGTTGAGAACCACTACTTTAAGGGAACAGTTTTTGTAAAGAATCACTTGACCTATTAAAGATGGCTTTGGTATTTACAAAGCACTTGTCATTACGGTGTAGCACAAAAAACACTGGACCAGGTAAGAATTCCTGCATCCTAATCTGGGTGCTGGCACAAATCTGTGACATCTAGTAATGAGATTTCACTGGATTTGTATAATAATTAAGGGCATTTGGCTGGTTAACCAGGCAGGGAGACCCAGATTCAAGTGCCAGCTCCATTACATACTAGCCATTTGACCTTGGGCAGGATATTAAACCACTTCAAGTTTAATAGTTCGTCTGTAAAATAGAGATGATCACAATGGTGCCTCCCCTAGGGGGCTTCAGGGAAGATTAAATGTGACACTATGGGTAAGTGCTCACTAAAGGTACAGTGTCCTCCTCATTGCAAGCACTAATAAAAGTGAGCTATTATTACTATTAGCTATTTTTCCATCTGTGCCTGTCAGAATCCAAGAGCTTTGGAAAGAAGAAATGCTTCAACTATTTAAAAGCTAATGACTATTAAAAAATCTCTAAGGTGTCAATGCATTGCTTTTATCAGATTTATATTCTGGATTTTCACAGAAGATTTTGTTAGGGGGAAAAAAAGACTACTAAGAAAGTCCAAAGAACATTGGGCTTGGGTGGTGTCTGTGGCTCAAAGGAGTAGGGCGCTGGCCGCATATACTGGAGGTGTTGGGTTCAAACCCAGCCCTGGCCAAAAACTGCAAAAAGAAAAAAAATCACAGTAGAACATTGGGCTAAATGATCTTGTAGCTAGAGCCTTGGCTTTCTGAGTGTGTGGCCTATTCTGAAGGGCAGCTTTTCTCCTGGAACTACCACTTACACACTAAAGTAGAGACATGTGTCTTGACTGTGTCAGAGAGATCTTCCTTCCAACACATCAGCAGCACTATTGTCTGTGGGCCTTCTGCCACTTTGCACGCACACAGGATGCAACTGATGGCCTATAGTCCCGTATGACAACTCCTCAGGGAACAAGATATAGTCAATCAAGGGTGCCACCACACAAAAGCATGTTACGGTATTCTCTCCTGGTTTCTGAGTAGAAATAAGTCACTCCAATCAGAATTGCCAACCTAGAGGGAAAAAATGACATGCAGTTTTCAAACTAACGAACAAGTAGCAATGCCGGGAGTGGCTGGGACTAATGAAATGGGAACAAGGAGGCTGTCTGTGTGACTGGAACCCAAGACCTTGAATGTCCCCTGGGCTCTTAAGGCCTGGCTACCTGGAGAAACAACATCTAGGCCAGGGTTGGGTAACCTATAGCCTTAAGCCACATGTGGTATTCAAGCTCCTGAAGTGCGACTTATTAACTGAATCTGAATTTTATAGAACAAATCCTTTTTTATTATACATTTTATTCATCTTTTATATTTTTCTTTTTAACTGAACTCATTTAAATTACCAAAGTATAGCATATTCAATGAAATAATCCTCCTGTATTGACTGGCACAATTAGAATATTAGTAAGCAATAAGGGCTAAACTGATGGTTGCTCATGATTTAATTCTAACTTCCTCTGACTGGCTGGCACCACTACTTCATGAAGCTGGTTGGCAAGAGTTTATGGGGTTGAGCATGCTAGTCTGTTATCAGCTTTTGACAAGGGTGTACTGTGTTGTATTTTGAAGTGAAATTTGTGAATAGTTTTACAGATTGAAAATTTTTTGTTTTGTTTTTTGTTGTTGTTTTGAAGACAGAGTCTGGCTCTATCACCTGGGCTACAGTGCAGTGATGTCATAGCTCACTGCAACCTCAAACTCCTGGGCTCAAGTGATCCTCCTGCCTCAGCCTCCTGAGTATCTGGGACATCAGGTGTTCACCACCGTGCTCTATTAATTTTTTTCTACTTTTAGTTGAGAGGGCATCTCATTCTTACTCATACTGGTCTTGAACTCCTAAGTTCAAGTGATCTTCCTACCTCAGCCTCCCAGACTGCTAGGATTACAGGATGAGCCACACCACATGGCCTTGACAGTATATTTTAATTCTATCTGCTTAACAACCCATCATGTCAAAGAAAGCCAAGAGAACACTGAAAGAAGAAAATAGATTTTTATTAACAAGGATGGAAAATTGCAATATTATCTTGTTTCTGCTAAAGATGAGATGATTTGCTTGCTTTGCAATACTGTAATATCTATATTAAAGAAATTCAGTGCTCATCAGACTCATAAGACCACAAATATTTTAAACTGTGGGGGGACAAAAGACTGTACTGAAGAAATTAAAAGATAAAAAGCAAAAGAAAAGTCAATTCTTTCAAGCAGCAGTAAGACCTGGAAATAATGCCACTGAAGCAACTTATAAAGTAGCCTATACACTCAGGGGGAAAGGGGAATCATTCAGTGATGCAGAAATTGTGAAAGAATGCATTGTCAAAGTTGTAGGATGCTTAGATTTTTGATAACGTTTCAAAGCACAGACAACTACTTCTTTAAAGGAGAGCCATAACTGTCAGCAGCACGAATTAGCCTTCAACTTAACAAAACAACTTCATGCAACTTCAAAAGGAAAATATAGTATTCAATTGCTTTGGATGAATCAACTCACACTCTACTGATTCAGCACAGATTTTATATCCATTCGAAGCATAACAGAAGATTTTCTTTCCTACAAAGAATTACTTGCTTTGAGTACTCTTTCGAACAGAACATGGGGAATAGATGCCTTCAACAACTTTTAAGATAAACTTTGTGAAGTTGAACTGATTTTGGTAAATTTATTGAGTGTATGTACATATGGTGCACCTACCATGACAGGAAAACATGAAGGGTTCACTGCACAGATTTTTTAAAAAGTATTAACAGATCCAGATGCTGTCGTTTCTTTTCATTGTGTCTTGCATCAGCAAAATCTCTGTGCTAAAGCTACTAGTTTAAGCAACACTTTGCAAGAAGTTATAAGTATTATTAACTATATTTCTGCAAGTGCAAAATGGCATCATCAGTTTTATAACATAATAAACTTGAACATGAGGTATTTGGTATGGATTTGTTCTATCTTTATGAAATGCATTGGCAGTTACAGGGACAGATGTTAGCCAAAATTTTATCCCTGAGAGAATAGATAGCTAAATTTTACGAAGAACAGAGTCAGCAATGTAAATCATTCAAAGAACATTTCTATAGGAATATAACAATTCTGTGTGGTATCATGTCAAATCAAAATGACTGGAATATTTCTTTGTAAGGTAAAACTAAATCTATCTAGAATATGTGGAAGAAAAATCCAAATATTTCAAAAAAGTTATCCTTTTTCAAAACACTTCTTTTTTTTTTTTTTTTTGAGACAGAGCCCCAAGCTGTTGCCCGGGGTAGAGTGCCGTAGCATCACAGCTCACAGCAACCTCCAACTTGTGGGCTCAAGCTAGTCTCCTGCCTCTGCCTCCCAAGTAGCTGGGACCACAGGCACTCGCCACAACACCCGGCTATTTTTTGGTTGCAGCCGTCATTGTTATTTGGCAGGCCGGGGCTGGATTCAAACCCGCCACTTTAGGTGTATGTGGCTGGAGCCTTAGCCACTTGAGCCACAGGTGCTGAGCCAAAACACTTCTTCAAAAAAAATTTTGCATAAACATTTTCCCCAGTTAGCAATGATATATGCAAATTATTTGAAGAATATGCAACTGTTATAAGACTTATTAATCACAGAATACCATGAAAGGTTCACTGACTTTGAGAACCACAAAGTCACACTAAAATTTGCATTTCAGCTTCACCTAGTTGGTATCACCAAGGCCCCTAAGGAACTATAGATGGAACTAACTGAGCTCTCAGTAGATGACATTTTCTTTTTCTTTCTTTTTTTTTTTGAGGCAAAGTCTCAAGCTGCCATCCTGGGTAGAGTACTGCTGGGCTTAAGCGATTATCTTGCCTCAGCCTCCCAAGTAGCTGGAACTACAGGCCCCCACCACAACATCTGGCTATTTTTTTGTTGCAGTGGTCATTGATATTTAGCTGGGTCAGGCCATGTTCGAACCTACCAGCCTCAGTGTATGTGGTCAGCACCTTACCCACTGATCTATGGGCACTACCCAATATTTTATTTTTTTTTTGTGGAAGATTCATTGAGGGTACAGAGAACCAGGTTACCCCGACTGCATTTTATAGGTAAAGTCCCTCTTATAATTGTGTCCGACCTACAAGAGGTGGGTCACACACCATGATGATACCCCCATCCCTTCTTCCTTCCCTCTCTCTGCTCCCCCCTTTCCCTACCTCCCCACCACGTACAAGGTCATCAATTGTCCTCATATCAGAATTGAGTATATTGGATTCTTATCTCTCCATTCTTGTGATGCTTTACTAAGAAGAATGTGTTTCAACTCCATCCAGGTTAATACAAAAGATGTAAAGTCTCCATCTTTTTTAGTGGCTGAATAATATTCCATGGTATATCTAACAACTTGTTAATCCATTCATAGATTGGTGGGCATTTAGACTGTTTTTGGCAATTGTGAATTGAGCTGCAATAAACAGTCTAGTGCAAATGTCTTTATGACAAAATGATTTTTTTTCTTCTGGATAAGATGCCCAGTAATAGGGTTGCAGGATCAAATTGGAGGTCTAGTCTGAGTTCTTTGAGGATTCTCCACACTTCCTTCAAAAAGGGTTGTATTAGTCTGCAGTTCTACCAGCACTATAGAAGTAATCTTTCCACAACCACACCAGCATCTGCAGCTTTGAGATTTTGTGATGTGGGCCATTCTCATTGGGGTTAGATAGTATCTTAGGGTGGTTCAGATTTGCATTTCTCTGATAATTAAGGAAGATGAGCATTTTTTCCTATGTTTGTTAGTCATTCGTCTATCTTCTTTAGAGAAGGTTCTATTAATCTCTCTTGCCCATTGATATAAGGGATAGTTGGCTTTTTTTAATGTTGATTAATTTTAGCTCTCTGTAGATCCTAGTTATCAAGCTTTTGTTCAATTCATAATGTGCAAATATCTTTTCCCATTCTGATGGCTGTCTATTTGCTTTGGCTGTTGTCACCTTAGATGTACAGAAGCTTTTCAATTTAATTAAGTCCCATTTGTTTTTGTCGTTGTTGCTATTGCCACTGAAGTGTTCTTCATAAACTCTTTCCTCAGTCCAATAACTTCAAGTGTTTTCCCCACAGTTTCTTTGAGGATTTTTATTGCTTTGTGCCTTAGATTTAGATCTTTTATACATCTCGAATCAATTTTAGTGAGTGGAGAACAGTACGGGTGCAGTTTCAGTCTTTTACATGTGGTTATCCAGTTCTCCCAGAACCATTTATTGAATAGGAATTCTTTCCCCCAGTGTATGTTCTTGTTTGGTTTATCAAAGATTAGGTGCCTACAAGATGTTCATTTCATTTCATGGTTTTTTCATTAGGTTCCAGATGACCATGTCTCTATTTTTGTGCCAATACCATGCTGTTTTGATTACTATGGCCTTGTAGTACAGCCTAAAATCTGGTAGGCTAATGGTCCCAGCTTTGTTTTTATTACTAAGAATTGCCTTGGCTATACCGGGCTTTTTCTGGTTCCATATAAAACAAAGAAATATTTTTTTCCAAATCTTGAAAGTATGATGTTGGTATTTTAATGGAGACTGCACTGAATCTATAGATTGCATTAGGAAGTATAGACATTTCCACAATGTTGATTCTTCCCAGCCATGAGCATGGTATGTTCTTCCATTTGTTAATATCTTCTGTTATTTCTTTTTTGGGGGCTTCATAGTTTTCTTTATAGAGGTGCTTCACCTTTTTTGTTAGGTATATTCCTAGGTATTTCATTTTCTTTGAAGCTACTGTGAAAGGACTTGTGTCCTTGATTAGCTTCTCATGTTGGTTGTTACTGGCGTATACAATTTGTGGACACTGATTTTATATCCTGAGACATTGCATTTTATATCCTATTGCATTTTTTAATCACATCCAGTCTTGGGGTTGAGTCTTTCGGGTTCTCTAAGTACAAGATGGTATTATCAGCAAAGAGCAAGAGTTTGACCTCCTCTGCCACCATCTGGATGCCCTTTATTTCCTTCTCTTGCCTGATTATATTAGCTGGAACTTTCAACACTATGTTGAATAGTAGTGGTGATAGAGGACAACCTTGTCTGGTTCAGTTCTAAGTGGAAAGGCTTTCAGTTTTACTCCATTCAGTATAACATTAGCTGTGGGTTTATCACAGATGGCATTATTCAGTTTAAGAAATGTACCACCTCTGTCTATTTTCTTCAGAGTTCTAATTAGAAAAGGATGCTTAATAAAAAAAAAAAAGAAAGAAAAGGATGCTTAATTTTATCAAATGCTTTTTCTGTGTCTATTGAGAGGATCATATGTTCTTTGTTTTTGCTACTGTTGATACGGTGAATTACATTTATGGACTTACATATGTTAAACCAGCCTTGCTATCCCTGGGATGAAACCTACTTAATCGTGATGAATGATTTTTTTTTTATGTGTAGCTGTAATCTGTTGGCTAGGATTTTATTAAGAATTTTTGCATCTCTATGCATTAGTGAAATTGGTCTGACATTCCCATTTTTAGTTGAGTCTTTTCCCAGTTTTGGTGTCAGGATGATGTTTGCTTCATATGTGTTGGGGAAGATTCCTTCCTTCTCAATTTTTTGGAATATTTCTGCAGTATGGGTATAAGCTCTTCTTTGAAGTTTTGGTAGAATTCTGATGTAAGCCATCTGAACCAGGGCTTTTATTAGTTGGGAGATTTTTTATTGTTTTTTCAATCTCAGTTCTTGAAATTAGTCTGTTCAAGTTTTCAATTTCATTAATCTCTGATTTAATTTTGGCTATTTCTTTTCTTCTGTTGGGTTTGGGATTAGATTGTTTTTCTTTTTCCAATTCCATAAGATTGTTCATGAGTTTGTTGATGCACTTTCTGTTTTTTGAATGTAGGCATCTCATGCAATAAATTTCCCTCTTAAGACTGTTTTTGCTGTATTCCACAGGTTTTGGTAATTTGTGCATTCCTTGTTGTCATATTTAAGAAAGTTAACAATTTCCTCTTTTATCTCCTCCTGAACCCAACTATCATTCAACATAAGGTTGTTTAATTTCCAAGTCTTTGTGTGGGAATGAATGTTTTTGTTGGAGTTGAATTCCACCTTTATTGCCTTGTGGTATGAGAAAATACAAGGTATAATTTCTATTCTTTTAATTTTGCTGAGGTTTGATTTGTATCCTAAGATGTGGTTGATTTTGAGTATGTACCATGGGCTGATAAGAAAAATGTATATTCCTTAGATTTGGGATGGTATGCTCTGTATATGTATATTAATCCCATTTGTTCTGGGACACATTTAAGTCCTTTGCATCTTTGTTTAGTTTCTGTTTAGAGGATCTGTCCAGTTCTGTCAGAGGGGTGTTAAAGTCTCTAACTATCATTGTGTTATGAGATATCATATTGCTAAGACCTATCAAGTTCTGTTTCATAAATGTGGGAGCATATAATTTGGGTGCATAAATATTTAAAATTGAAATGTCTTCTTGTTGCATTGATCCTTTGACCAGTATAAAGCATCCATCTTTGTCTTTCTTAACTTTAGTTGCTTTAAATCCACTTGTATCTGAAAATAAGATTGCAACCCCTCCTTTCTTCTGATTTCCATTTCCCTTGATGGGAAATACTGTTTCCCATCCCTTAACCCTGAGTCTTGACTTGTCCTTCAAGGCTAGGTCTGTCTCCTGGAGACAGTATATGGATGGCTTGGGCTTTTTTATCCAATCAGCCAGTCCACTGACATTTATTGAGAGAATTGATAAGTGTGTTAGAGTGCTATTCATCTATTTTGTGAAAGTTCATTGTGTAGTTTTACCTTTACGCCATTGTAGAAGCTATGTTTTGACCTTTAGCTTCTCAGTGTGTACTTTGCTGGTTGTCCATTTTGGTGGTAAGTGTTGAGAAGAGGTCTAAGCATTTGCTGTAGAGCTGGTCTTGTGGCAAATTTCCTCAGTGCTTGTATATCCACAAAAGATTTGACTTCTCCATCAACTTTGAAACTTAGTTTAGCAGGTTATAGAATTCTGGGCTGAAAATTGTTTTAAGAATGTTGAAGGAAAATGACCATGCTCTTCGGGAAGGTTTCAGCTGAAAAGTCTGTTGTTATCCTAATGGCTCTGCCTCTGCGGGTCAGATGGTGCTTACTCCTGGTGGCTTGCAGAATTTTTTCTTTCATCTTGACTTTGGACAGGTTCATTACAATGTATCTTGGAAAGGCTCTGAGTTGAGATGATCCAGGGTTTGCTATTCATCTGAAAGGAGTGTCTCGGGGTCTTTAGTAAAACTTAGGAAGTTTCCTTTATGATAGTCTCTAGTAGGGCTTCTATTCCTTTGGGACAGTCTTCTTCCCCTTTAGGGATCCTTATTATTCGTATGTTTGAATGCTTCATGGAGTCTCATACTTCTCTGAATGCCTGTACTGCTTTCTCTCTTTTCTTTTCTTCCTCTTTAACTACCTGACTTAATCTCAAAAACTTTTTATCCTCTAGCTCTGAGGTTCTTTCTTCTCCATGGTTTAACCTATTTTTGATACTACCTTCTGCATCTATACATTCCCTGACTGTCTCCTTCATTTCTTTAAACTCAGCCATATCCTTTCTACATTCTACATAACTCTTGTTTGATTTTTGGTTCTGTCTTTCCATTTTCTCATTCATTCCATATTGTAAATTCCTTTTCTGTCAAGTCCATTAATTCTTTATAGGTACAGTTTTCTGTAGTAACTGCCTCATAGTCCCTTTGGGGAGTTCCTCTGTTTTGTTTTTTCATGTTGCCTGAATTTTTCTGTTGGTTCCTCCTCACATGTTCTTTCCTCTCATTCACCTCCTTGTCCTCCTGTTTCCTTCTCATTGCCTCATTTGTTTTAGACAGAAGTCCCTGCTCGTGATGACAGTATGTTGCAATGTGTTGCCAGGACACCAGCTGGCGCTGTATTTTTTTTAGAAGACAGAGAACACAGCCAGCAATCTCTATGGTCTTCAGTCCAGATACTAAGATTTCTTCTCACTCTTTAGGTCTCAGCTTTGATATCTCTACCACTAGAAAGCATTCCCATGAGAACTTATTTTTTTGCTTCACAAGAAGCAAGTGATCCTCCTGCCTTCACCTTCTGAGTAGCTGGGACTATAGGTGCCCACACAACACCTAGCTATTTTTTTCTATTTCTAGTAGAGATAGGGTCTAGCTCTTAACTCAGGCTGTTCTTAAACTTCTGGGCTCAGGATTACAGGTGTGAGCCACCTTGCCCAGACAGGCAAAAGGTATTTCAAAGCAGACTTCTTTTTTAATAGGAAAATTTTAATCCATTAATATAATTATTGTAATCAATTGGTAATATCTTTTGTTCTTTGTTACGGAAAGGAGGAGTGATAAAAGTAGGTTATTCTGTAAACTGAGAAGAGTAAACAAATATTTTGCCTTGATAATTTTAGTTAATCTTATTGATAATTAATGAGGTAAGATATGAAATCCAGCATTGAAACTGCTAACCTTTTCATGGCTTACTCATCACAGTACCTCCAAAAAGAATAAACTGCAAAAAGTCACTACATTTAATTTTTATTCCACATTATTGATATACAAAACATGAGTCCATGCTACCTTGCCTTTCCTGAGAAACCAAGTGTTCTTTAAGGAAATACAAAAATAGTGAAGTCACTGAGGACTTCCACATTTCTGAACCTGTAGGGCAAGGGTGCATTAAAATGACGGCTCAGAGAATCCATTCCAGGGGCAAGATTAAGTCAAGCTAAGCTTCCATGTTTTTCCTTTTCTCAACATCACAGCTAGAGAGGAGAAAGGCCACAGAGCCAGACAATGCAACTACTACTTAAGCCCATAACCCCTGAGGAAATCTGTTTCTAAGTACAAATCACTGAATTGTCTGAGGGCTAGGTGAGGCACAGGCCATATTTTAGCTCCCCATCTTCACACTCTTTACATTTGATTTGAGTTAAACACTGGCACCTGGGAAGCTCTCAGCGGGTGGGAGAGAGAGAGGAATTAAGTAATAACAAAGCTGGACTGTCTGATGAGGTTTAGTCAGAATCCCTTCATCCTTAGATTCAAAATGTTAAAAAAAAAAATTCATTAAATGTTCTATGGTCATAAACTGTACTTCCAAATTTGGCCAGTTATGTCTCACAGTAAGTGAAGTCAGATGGGGGAATGTGAATGGATTAAGGAAGTGAGAAAAAATGTGAGACAGTGAAAAATCTATGAATTTTAACGCTGAGAACCTAATACATATTCTGCTCCTAACAAGCAATATAAACTTGGACAAGTTTCTTCACCTCTGTCTCACTTTCCTTATCTTCAAAACATGGAGCTATATTAATTGATTTCTCCAATCACCTCCAGTTTCTAAATCTTAAAATTCTACAAAGCCCATCACATCACTATTGAAAATCAACCAAATAAGTACTCATGGAGTACCATGAGCTCATTACTGTAAGTACCTTGGGTTCAATGCAATTTGAGCAATGACCTTTGCCCTCCTAGATCATCTATCACATTATCAAAGACTCACCAAAATTTTAGTAGTCAGCGGGTGTTATGAAACATCCTAGAGTTTCCCACTACAGAAGAAATAAAATTGATACAACCATTTGAAAGGCAATTTTCCTACATACCACAAGTCATTTTAAGGTCATAACCTTTGACCCACTTAATTTTAGAAATGTGTCTAGTCATTAAAAAATTGGAAGTAAATATGTCCACTATTGACAGACTAAATTAGCAATTAAATTGCCTACATTCATTATAATGATTTAGAATAATATTTAACGACACAGGCAAATGCTCAAGCTATAATATTAAGCAAGAAAAGTATATACATGGCATGACCATAATTATGTATAATGTATGTATACGCCCTACATTGTTGTGCATAAGTGTATAACATTTAGAAATAAGATCAGGAAGACAGATAACCTGTAAATAGTAGTTATCTCCAAGTATGTTTTATTTTCTTCTTTGGTGTCACCTTTTTGCTTAACTATGTGTCAGATACACACCTCACAACTCTATGAAATAAGGACTAGCATGATGCCGAATTTATAGGTAAGGAATCCAAGGCACAGAGTGGTTAACCTCCAAAGGTAAATGGCTAAACCAGCATCTGATCCCAAGAAAATCTGATTCCAATGCCCACGCTCTTAACCATGGCATCACCCTGTAAGGAGCAGTCAACAAGCTTATCCTTGAAGAACAACTGACTTCTGAAGAGTATGAGACCTGCCACTACATAGAGTGAGGGGAACTGCATAATGACTCCAGGCAAGGGACTCAGGTTCTGCTTCTTTCATAAAGAATTCTGAGCAAATCATCACAAGGCAAAAGAAGCATCTAGGGAAATTAGTCTGGCAGATAAACATGGGAGAAGTTGGCAGGAGGCAAAAGAGGCTGTTGAGAAAGAAAGAGAATATATACACACAAAGTAGGTGGTGTGGTGATGAGGGAGTAGGCCAGGTGATAGCAAAGAGAATATAGTTGAGAAAATAAAAAACAGTTTGAAGGGAAAATTAAGAGAACTTACAAAACTGTATACTGGAAGGAAAAAAAATTGTGTGGGGGTAGAGGGGAGGGACAAGTCATATCTCACAACCCAACAAAGGCTGGATAGAAATGTTTCCTTGTATTTTGATTTGTAACTTTTGTTAACTTTTTTTGTACTGTTTCTTATTTTTAAGGCTTTTTTTTAAACTACAAGATTAACACAAAACAAAGCATCACACAACACTGTACAGTGACTGAAAAGGCATGCTGAGGTAAGTGACAAAAGTGATTAGCAAAGAATCATAGACCATAAATATCTACTGGTTATTTACAAAATCAAGATAAAGAACCCACTAATGGCTAACACTGACAAAGAGTCAGGTCTGATAACATCTAGCACAAAGGCAAGCTGATTTGCCACTTGCTTTAAAGAGGCACCCGCAACTTGCCAACAACAACAAACAAACAAACAAAATACATATACATGTGCGTGTGATTAATCTAATCAACCTACTGAACTGAGAAAAATAGTGTGCCGAAATCATGTTTACTCACAGATTACTCCTTAGGACAACACAGTGTTGCATAAACATCTATCCTTCAACTTAAAAGTTCACACTCATTAAAAGGGACAAAACCCAGCAGTACTCAGCATGTAGGAGCTTAATGAATATTACTGGATGATGATGACACAGACAAGAGTCTCAAAAGAATGAGCTCTCCTCATGGAAAAGAGGAAGAAACATAAAGGACCACAAAAATGTACGTGCGATGGCTAAACTCAAATTACCAGCTCAGGCTGGGCAATTTTACTACATTATGCCTACATTAACATCCCCACTCTCAATGTAATGCTTTATTAACCTAACTGATAATGCCTCTCTTCACTCAGGGTTATTAGCAAGTACAAGTCTATTGAGACTGGCAAACTAATTCAATCATTCAACAAATATTCTGGAGCACTTACCACTTGCAGGTAATAAATGATTATCTAGTCTTTTGTTGCTAATGCAGGAAAGGGTCTAAAAACCAGGGGGGTTTGTTTGGGGGGGCCTTAATGGGAAGAGCTGAGCAATCAGAGAAAAGTGACATTAGTTTCATCTAATTGTCTGCTAATTACAAAGGGCAACTAACTGCACTGGTTACCTTTAGGGCATACATACATATCCAAAAAAGCAAATTTTCTTTTTCAGGGAGGATATTACTTAACTTAACTACGGCTCTCTCATGGACTGGGGCCAAAGTCAATATAAGGAAAATCATATGTAGTTTGTTTTTCCAAACTGGTTTGCCTGTTCTACCTTCAATATCACTGTCTAGAGAAGCAGTTCTCAACCTGTGGGTCACGACCCACAGGAACTGTATTAAAGGGCTGCAGCATTAGGAAGGTTGAGAACCACTGGTCTAGATGGACCAGGTAGACAACGAAGCTCCTGCTCCTGGAACCCAGAGTAGTTTGGAAATGACCTGAGCAGAAACGTAGCCAGCAGCGTGATTCAAGAAAGCAAAACATACCCAGAGGATACAGTGAGAGGAAAACAGAGATTGTCCATATCCGTAATAAGGAGACTTTTAATATTTTTTATCTTTAAAAATTCTTATTTTCAGTACTAAGATCTTACATAGAACTTTTTATCAGTTCATGTCTGAAGAATAGTTTATTATACCCAATTTTATTGCTACTGAGTATTTTAAACATCCTTGAACTTGAAAAATGAGTCATCTTGTATCACCTTATTTTGAATAGTAAGCATTATTTATACGAGAAATTTTTCAAAAAAAAAAGAAAATAAAAATGTTGATTTTGCCATTTTACCAAATGTATAATTACTCATTTAAGTATTTGAAAAGCTAGAACCAGATAGAATTATGATATAAAATGAGTCAATATTAGAATTTCACTAAGAATTTTTTTTGAAGAGATAATTATGGATACTCTGTTTTTACAGCATTGTTTTCTCTTAAGGAGACCTTCTCCCCAACTTGGCTCCAGACCAGTATTTGTAAGTTATTCAATTTTGTTAGCTTATAGCTGTGTGGCAATTGGGATAATGGTTGGCAGATTAACAGAAAATGCTATTTAAAGCACAAAGTCAAAAAAACAACACATACATACATACAAATTTAAAGTATTCCATCAAGAAACATTAAAAAGCAAGTTTATTTGCCAAAATTTTCACATAGGTCAAAGCTATTTCTTCAAGTACAGGTCCACTAGCTAAAGTTCAATGTTGTCTTTCTTACATTAACCATACACATAATGTATAACCTATAATTTCCCATTTGGGGTACCTCAGTGTGAATCAATCTCCCTGTTTAAACATCTAGGAACCTCCAACTCCTGGGCTCAAGCGAGCCTCCTGCCTCCGCCTCCCAAGTAGCTGGGACCACAGGCGCCCGCCACAACGCCCGGCCATTTTTTGGTTGCAGCCATCATTGTTGTTTGGCGGGCCCGGATTGGGGATTCGAACCCGCCACCTTAGGTGTATGTGGCTGGCGCCTTAGCCGACTGAGCCACAGGCGCCAAGCCTGATTACAATATCTTATAGCAACTTTAGCAACTTGCCTTTAGTCTTTTCAAAGAATCCAACTTCATAGAGATAGCTTTCTTTCACACACATATTTCATCAGTTTATATTTTCTTTAATAAAATTACATAATTAATGTAACAATGCACGCAACTCAGCAAAGGGAGAAGTTCAGAACTTGAGAACACATTGGAAATAGCCAATCAGACAGAGGACTAAGCAAAGACTGGGCATAAGTTGATCTATTCTTTAGAGGAAAGGAAAAAGCACTGGTAACCTAGGGAACCATTTAGCCTGGTTAAGAGAACTTCTACTGCATTACAAAAAGAAGCCAGCTGTGTTCTCAAAAGCTAGCCTCTAACTTAAATGGGTACATGTTCAGTCAAGGTTATTCAGTTAAG
Organism: Galagoides demidoff; assembly: GCA_963574575.1. Classification (NCBI taxonomy): domain Eukaryota; kingdom Metazoa; phylum Chordata; class Mammalia; order Primates; family Galagidae; genus Galagoides; species Galagoides demidoff. The sequence goes on from CAUYQV010054774.1 coordinate 26,945, forward strand.
TCTCTCAGGGAGAGAACTTCTGCACCTTTCTGCCTTATTCTTTGTGACAGAGTGCTATAGTGTCATTCTTTGTAAGAAAGAAGGCAAGTATTGCTATCTATCTACACAAAGGTTATGCCCAGAGTTTAATTTGCAGTATTTACACTGGACAATGATCCTAATGAACGTGCTGGTAGAAAAAAGACTGGCCTTGAGCAGCCCCCTTACATGAACAAAGGGCAAAGAGGTTTGCAAACAGATTCCTTCTCATTCCCCTACAAAAGATTCTGCTCCATGTTTACATAAGACCACTACAAATTGGCAGCCAAAATACTGAATCCAGCCTACAGACTTATTTTTATTACTATTATTTTCATTTGAAGACCTCTGAATGTGACATACATATTCTAGTTTGTCACAGAGTCCACCACTCCGTGTGGTTTCACACTTGCCTTATCCCAATGGGCATAACCCTGAACCAGCCAGATAGACAATTCCACTGTAACTTGATTTTGTATAGAAATTTTAATTAGTTTCTGACAATACCAGGAATGTTCTTAGAGAGGAGGTATTCACTTTGGCAGAAGTACCCAACCACACCCCTAAAGAAAGGCCAGAGAGCTCACTTACCATGGAGAAACAGAAGTGACCTAGAGCCAAAGTACCAATTCAAAAACTACAGCATTCCAAAGAACTATGTGAGAATCTTGCCAGCACATTCCTGGGGGTCTGTCCCTTCAGACTCTGATTCACTAGGTCTGGGAATATATGTTTTAATAAGCACTTAGGTGACAGGATGCAAGGGATATAATAATAAAAATAAAGTATTAACAACAGCCAGGACACTTAACCATGCCCTGCTCCAAGCACTATAAACACAGTGATTTAATCCCTAGAACAACCATAAAGGTAGGTACCACTATTACTACGATTTTACAAACAAGGAAATTGATGAACAGAGAGATTAAGAAAACATACCTGTGCTTTTGTGCTTACACAGCTTGTACAGTAAGGAGCCAGATGAAAAACCAGGCCATCTGCTTAAAGAGTTCACACTGAACCCTTTCCTATACTCCCCTACTACTGGGGCTTAAGGGAACCTATTAAACATAAAATACAAATGCCTCAAGGGATGCTTCTTCTGACTCAGTTAAACCCCTTCACCTTTTACCCAAGAATCCCATTGTCACTTTCATCACCATCCTCTAGGGTAAGGATAAGAGCTCTTTCACTCATTACAGTTAGAGGAAATAGTGGAAGAACTGGCAAAAGTGGCTATCACTGGGATGAATACTAAAACTCAGATGCCCCATTCTGGAGAAGGATGACATTTTATGAAAGCTCTGACATCATGAAATGAAAGAGGACTCTACTATCAACTAATGATATGAGAAAGAAAAGTCTGGCTGACAATGAAGCTAAGAATATTCCAACCCAATTTCTACAGGCCTACCTCGAGCTGCAAAATTATGACCACTAGAGTCTCTAAAGAAAGAGTCAAAAGCCCATGCCAGCCATGCTTGGCTGACCCATAAAAAGAAAAATTGATAAACTGAACCTGATCAAAATTAAAAACATTTGCTCGATAAAACCCTATGTAAAGAAGATGAAAAGATAAATTACAGAGTAAAAGAAAGTATCTGCAAACCACATTAAGTGACAAAGGACTAGTATATAGAATATTAAAGAATTCTTAGAACTCAACAGAAAAAATCCAACTAGAAAGGGGCAAAGATATGAACAGATAGTTCGCTAACAAGACCCAGAAGGCAGCTAGGTGCTGTGGCTCACACCTATAATCTTAGGACTCTGGGAGGCTGAGGAGGGTGGATCACTTGAGCTCTGGAGTTTAAGACGAGCCTAAGCAAAGTAAGACCCCCATCTCTACTAAAGACAGAAAAACTAGCTGGACATTGTGGTGGGCACCTATAGACACAACTACTTGGGAGGCTGAGGCAAGAGGCTTGCCAGAGCCTAGGAGTTTGAGGTTGCTCTAAGTTATGACACCATAGCACTCTACCCAGGACAACAGAGTAAGATTCTGTCTCAAAAAAAAAAAAATACAGAAGGCAAATACACACATGAAAAGATGTTCAAATGGCTCGGCACCCATAGCACAGTGGTTATGGCACTGGCCACATGCACTGAGGCTGGTGGGTTCAAACCTAGCCCTGCCCAGCTAAACAACAATGACAACTGCAACAAAAAAACACCTGGGCATTGTGGAGGGTGCCTGTAGTCCCAGCTACTTGGGAGGCTAAGGCAAGAGAATCGCTTAAGCCCAAGAGTTTGCAGTTGCTGTGAGCTATGATGCCACAGCATTCTACTAAGGGTGACATACTGACACAATGTCTCAAAGGAAAAAAAAAAAGATATTCAACAGTATTAGCTATTATGGAAATACAAATTAAACCCACAATGATGTATTACCACCCACATATCAGAATGGCTTAAATAAAAAATAATGGCCATGCTAAAGGTTGGTGAGAATGCAGAGATATAGGATCACTCATACATTGCTGGCAAGAATGTGAAATGGTAGTCACTCTGGAAAACATTGGACAGTTGCTTAAAAAACTAAACACGTAACCACCATTGAACCTGGTAATCCCAGAGAAATGAAAATTTATATTAACACAAAACCTGTACACAAATGCTCACAGCAGTTTTATTTCCAAGAGCCCAAAACTAGAATCAACCCAGATGTCTTTGTGGTACATACATACCATGGAATACGACTAGCAATAAAAAGTAATGAACTACTGATACCAGCAACAACTTCAATGAATCCCCAAGGAATTATGTTGTGCTTAAAAAAAAAAAAGCCAATCCAAATAGTTGTACACTGCATGATTCCATTTATACAACGTTTTTGAAATGACAATATTTTAGAAATGGAGGATGGGTTAGTGGTTGCTAGGGATCATGTGTGGGAAGAAGATGGGAGCAGAGAGAGCAGGAGGGAAATGGTATGATTAAAAGGGCAATGGGGAGGGCGGTCTTACAGCGTTAGAACTATTCAGTATCTTGACTGTGGCAACAGATACACAAACCTGCACAGATGGCAACTTTCTAGAACTTAATGCAGACACATACAAGTGAGTACAACTAAAACTGGGGAAGATCTGTAGATTATATTAATGTCAAATCCTGGTTATGATATCATACTATAGTTTCATGAAATGCTAACACTGGGGGAAATTGGACAAAGTATACAAAGAATCTCTGTTATTTCTCACAACAGCATATGAGTCTACAAATATCTCAATAAAAATTTCAATTTTACACACACACAAAAGGCCCACGCTCTCAAGTGTATTCTTTCAAAGCAGTGCATTCTTTCCCTGGGAATATTTGGTGATGATACCAAACGTGAGAAAGACATGGATAATCTTTGATCCAATAATTCCATTTTTAGGGTATTAATTTTAACGAATACTTTATGATGTGTCAAACATTTAGGGAGAAGAAGCATTTATTTCAGCAGTGGTTTTTAACAGTTAAAGACTAGAAACAACTAAATGTGGTACATCCACACTATGAAGTTCTACCTAGTCAATAAAATAATTTTTTGGAGTTATATAGTTCACCTAGAATGATGGTCAAGACATACTCAGTTAGTCCACAAATTTTTACTCAATTCCTACTACGTACCAGGAACTATTCTTGCACAGGGAACTTTGACCCATGCCAAATAAAGCATGGTCCCTATGTTCATCAAACTGTACACTCTACTGGACTGTCTCTGCTGGTAAGTGAAGAAAATAGGTGAGAAAGTACTATACCTATATGTGTGTGGTTACGAATTCACACATTAGTGAGAAAGTCCTATACATATATCTGTGTGGTTACAAACACACACATTAGAAATGTATGTTGGTATATACACATACACACACACATATATATATGAACATATAATATAAATTGTGGGGCTCGGCACCTGTGGCTCAATCGGCTAAGGCACCAGCCACATACACCTAGGGTGGCGGATTCAAATCCCCAGCCCAGACCCGCCAAACAACAATGATGGCTGCAACCAAAAAATGGCCGGGCGTTGTGGCGGGTGCCTGTGGTCCCAGCTACTTGGGAGGCGGAGGCAGGAGACTCGCTTGAGCCCAGGAGTTGGAGGTTGCTG
>CAUYQV010054776.1:0-13782 GCA_963574575.1 Galagoides demidoff
GCCTGTGGTCCCAGCTACTTGGGAGGCGGAGGCAGGAGACTCGCTTGAGCCCAGGAGTTGGAGGTTGCTATGAGCTGTGATGCCATGGCACTCTACCCAGGAGGATAGCTTGAGGCTCCGTCTCAAAAAAAAAAAAAATAAAAAGAATAGTTGTTGGGGGTGCACATCCAGTAGGCAATGAAAGGTTATTAGAAATTGCTATTAAATTTTAAGTGATTTCACTCTGGTGTAATTAAATAATGCAATGGTTTCATGAGAAAATAATTGGAATATAGTTTATTATCCTATGTCTCATCCCTTTCTATCTTTGATATCTTTTGAATTTGAGCCCCTGTGGCAAATAAATAGAAGCAGCTATTTGTTGGGGTCCAATGAAGCCATAATTATGTACCAAGGTTCATTGTAATAGTGGGATCTAGGACCAGATGTCAAACTCAACACTGGAAACTTTTCAGCCTTTGCAATTGTTTGATAATGGCAAATTAAGGACTTTGGAAAGTTTACAGAAAATAAGTTCATGTAGAGAAGGTTGAAAAAGTTTAGCCACTTTAATAGTATAGTAGTTAGAACAAACCCAGAGGAAAAGACATGGCAATTGGTGGTAGAGAGAAGAGGCAAAAGATAAAACACAAGTCTCTGTGCTGTCTTGGATCTGGGTCCAAAATTGTTTGAAGGAAGTAGTCTAGACCTGAAAGCACCCTCAGGGTCTCTCAATTCTTAGCTCAGACGTCTCCCCTCAGCATTCATCTGTTTCTGCTGGCCTTCCATGGAGCGACAGTGTTAGAACCTAAGCGCACTTGTGTTTTCAGGTTGTAGGATTCTTAGTACATTTACATAGGAACACATGATTTTATGGGTGTATGCCCTGGAATTCAAGAGCAGTATCTGTGTCTGAAAATCCTTTATATGGTCTTTTCATAAGTGACGCTAAGTCTGCTCTTTGCAGGAGACTTTTCCAATGCAGGTATCTCCTGAGTGTACGCCATGTAGGTGTATTTCTAGTTGTGTTGCCTTTGGAAATGTAACTTGTAAATGCTGAAGATACATCTGTGTATATGACATTAATTTTAATAATGCTTTCTGCAACCATAATGCCACAAAATGGAATCCATCAGTGGAGAAGTTAATCCAAGCCTCATGTATCATCTTGCAATAACTTTATGAGAATTCATATGACGGCTTATGAGAATGTATATCATTAGGACCATGGGCAGAATTTAGGCCAAGTAGATCAAATATCTGAAAGTTAGATTGTTTTAATCTAAAATACCATTAATTTATTCTTTCTTTTCAATGCTTTGGGGGTGATATTCTTTTAAGTTTCTGTTCACAACTTCTAATGTAAATTTACTTATCCGCTGACTTTTCTCTATCACTAGTTAATATGAGAGATTTTCCCAGGGGATGAAAACATAGTTCATAATCATTTTGAAGCAGACTGTTAGCCAGTCTCATCAAACTATTTTAAGCTATTACTGAAATAGCTTTCAAGCCCTGTGATTTGAGCAAATGAATGAAATCCATTTGCAAATGTTCAAAGAGTCCTAGAGGTAGAGGGTCTGATCCTTGTCATAACTTTATAGTTTTTCTTGGATGTGATATTAATAGATGAGGCAAAATTCAGTCACCAATTGAGGCTCTCTGATAAAATTTTGCTACTGCTATTTTTAGTAAAATATAGGTCTCTTCTTATGCATCTTGCTGGGGCCTAAGCTGTTTGGGTATCAGCAAGGAGAAGAACATGAGAGGCTGAGAGGGGATAGGAGGCTTGAAGGAAATGCAAGACAGAGGAAGAGCTTATAGCAGGCAGAAAGGGAGGGAGAGGTCCATAGCAGCCTGTGCATTCACCAAGCACTGGCTACTCTGGGAGAAGTCCCTGGAAGGGTCAAGGGAGGGACTCATCAGGAGAGAGAAAAACTCTAAAAAAGAAAAAAGGAAGGAGAGGGTGAGAATCAGGCTAGCAAAAAGACAAAAGTGGCCTAAGGGGAGGGGAAGGGGAAGAAAGAGGTGAAGAGGAGGCCACTGCTTAAACAACTTATTTTTCACATCTGGATACAACCCAGGAGAAAATATGTGTCTTTTTTAAACAGAAAGTTATTAATCCATTCTGATTTGTTCAAGATTCACATTGATTAGGAATGTTAATATACCTTGATTTAGAATATTATCTGAAGTTTTATTTATAATTATTCCAGGTTAATATAGCAATTCTTAAAATGTTTTTCCTATTTCAAGAGTACGTAAGTTCTCTTGGCATTTCCCATTCCTTTTTGAGGCCATAAGATAAACTTCCATTTCATGGCTATTTGACCTTGTAGGTTATCAACCAATGCTGTCAGTTTAATTCCAGTTAAGCTCCCCAGGTGATTCCTCCCCTCTACAGGCTCAGCAAGTGTTTGAACCTTTCTTAAAGGACCAACACTCTTAAAAGCCTTATAGATTAAAATTCTTTTCTGTTCTGAGTAATTTGAGATTCCCTTATTATAATTCATATAAGTACTTACTATTGGCTTTATAGGATAACTCGTATTTAATTGGTAGTTGTATAAATTTAATCAGAAGAAGAGTTATTTTAAATTTAAGAAAATTTATCATGTTGCCTTTTCTCTTGAAATAGGTGAAGAGAGATCTTCTATGTTGGTGTAGAAAATAGTTTTGCACTAACGCAATGGAAGAAACATTTTAAACTCTCCAGCAACAGGGAGCTCTTGGCTGGATTGCTTCCCATTTTATTATGTGATATTTTGAATCACGGAGTCTTTCCTTATACTCAGGTTGTAGAGGAATTCACTGATATTTTCTTCTAGTAGTTGTACAGTTTTACTTTTTATAATTTCATAATAAAATCTCAGGTCCATTTGTAGTTTTTTCTTGTGTATGGTGTGGGTCATGAATTTATTATTTTTTTCTGAACAGTTACTCACTTGTGCTAGCATCATTTTAAAAACTACATTTGAGACAGCATCTATTGTATTTTGCCATGTATAATGTGCACTCACATTTTTGGCTTACACTTTTGGGAAAAAAATCTTTCATTTTAGTTCAGATTTTTATTTGTTTATATTTAGGTACATGTTTTTTGTATTGTAAGGGAATTTTAGCATTTTTTTAAGACATGTTATAGTACAAGAAATTTTTTGCAACAAATAATTACAAAACACGAGAACAGATACAGGTAAAAGAAATTTTATGTACTGATAACTAACTTTTCGATATTTATGCATTGTAAAAGGCCAAGAGCTATTTGCCACTGTCAATATCAGAAGTATTGTCTTCTTCAATTTCTATCTTACTGGTGCCTTCTGAAGAGTCATTTTCCTTATCCTGGTAAATTTGATCATTCTTAATTCCATCCATAGTATTGCTGATGATGTGTTTTTTAAAAAAATTTCACAATCTGGGTGGCCCCTGTGGCTCAGTGGGTAGGGCACCGTTCCCACATACTGAAGGTGGCAGGTTCAAACCTGGCCCTGCCCCAACTACAACAATAAAATAGCTGGGTGTTGTGGCAGGCTCCTGTAGTCCCAGCTTTCGGGAGGCTGAGGCAGGAGAATCGCCTAAGCCCAAGAGCTGGAGGTTGCTGTGAGCTGTGATGCCATAGCACTCTACCCAGGGCAACAAAGTGAGAGTCTGTCTCAAAAAAAAAAAAAAAAATCACAGCCATGTCCTTCTACACCATTCCACAAAAACTTGGAAAGTTTCGGCTGAAAATTTGTTGTCATGCTAATGGACATGCCCCTGTAGCTCAATTGGTGCTTACTCCTGGCTGCTTGTAGAATTCTCTCTTATATCTTGACTTGAATAGGTTTATTACAATGTGTCTTAGAAATGCTCTGTTTGTTTTGAGACAGCCAGGGTTTATTCTCCCTCTAAAAGGAGTGTGCCAGAATCTTTGGCAATACTTGGGAAATTTCATTTATAAAGTAGGGCTTCTATTTCTTTGAGATACTCTTCTTCCCCTTCAGGGATACCTATAATTCATATGTTTGAATGCTTCATGAAGTCCAATAATTCTGAGTGAATGACTTGTTTCTTTTTTTCTGCCTCTTTAACTTCCTGGGTTAACTCAAAAACTTTATCTTCTAGCTCGGGGATTATTTTTTCTGCATAGTCTAATCTGTTTTTGATACTTTCTACTGCATTTTTAAGTTCCTTGATTGACTCCTTTAATTCCTTAAGCTCTGCTACATCTTTTTTATGTTCTTCATAACTGTCATACATTATTTGGTTTTAATTTTGGATTTCCTTTTGATTACTTTCCACTTTCTCATAAATTCCTTTCATTGTTTTTGCCATCCATACTTGAAATTCCCTTGATGTCATTTCAATCAATTCTTTATAGATAGAATCTTCTGTGGTAGCTACCTCATGATCACTTGGGAGAACGTGGTTGCTCTCTTCTGATTTTTCATGTTGCCAGAATTTTTCTGTTCGTTCCTCCTCATGTGTGTTTTGTTCTTGTTCACTTTCTTCTTTTTCCTCTCACTACCTCCTTTACTTTAAATTACCTGTCTCTGTGCTTAGGTATTGAAGTGGCCATGTGGTATAAGGCTAAAAGGAAGAGAAAGGTAAAGAGTGAGAAGGGAGAAAGGAAAGAAAAAGATAAAGAAAAACAAAGGGGAGGAGGTGAAAGGAAAAATTGGAAAAAAGGGGGGGGGGAATAGGACAGAAAGAGAGAGACAGGAGAAATGGTGGTGTTTTGCAGGGTGATTTGACCCACATCCACAATTCCAGGACTTAGGGTGCTAGGCTCAACAGGTCCCTCAAGATCAGGACCTCTTTATCAGCCTGGAAAAAAGAATGACCCACCTCCACCAAATTAGAAAAAAATAAGCAGTGTGTTGCAGTGGGGACCTACAAACACCATCTTCCAAATGCCAAAGCTAAAAGGACACCTTAGACAATGAGCTCAAGTGCTTCTTGGGCCAGACCAATGCTGTGATCCCCTGCCCAGGGCTCAGAGTGAGGTTCTGACCCATAAATAGAATACAAAAGAAATAGAATGAAGCAGTTCAGAAAAAAGAAGAAAAAATTATAAAAATAGATAAAGAAAATTAAAAATAATATTAGATTAAGGAAAACAAACCAAAAAGGATATTTTAGTAGTTTAATGTGGAGAAGATGAGAAAAGTAGAAAAATCTCTACCAAATGAGGGAAAAAGGAGATAAATAAAAAATAAAGAATGAAAGGGTCTGAAAAATCATAGCAGAAATTGAAGAGCCCTTGCCTTTGAAGAAAGTAAAAATGAAAATTAAAAGTACAGCCAAACAAAACAAAACAAACAAATAATAACAAAAACAATAATAAAAGACCAAAGAAGAAATTGAGAAAAATGATAAAAAAGAAAAAAATATGTATATGTATGTATGTTTGTATACATGTATATATTGCAAGATGTTGCCTGGATCCTATACAGTGCTGTGGTGCTAGGAAATGGAGAATACACACACTTATTTTGCTGTATAAGATGGTGGCCTGAAGCCCCTATCTAGTTACCAAGGAGAACTGGTCCTGGATTCCTGATTTATTTTCCCCCAGTCAGGGCTTGGTTTCTTTCTTTTTCTTTTTTTGGCTGGGGCTGGATTTGAATCTGCCACCTCTAGCATATGGGGCTGGTGCCCTACTCCTTTGAGCCATAGGTGCTCCCCTGGGCTTGGTTGTTTTGCTAGCATTTAGTCTCCACGGGATTGGGATCCTAAAGCTCTCACCATATTCCTTAGGAGGCATGCCTTGACTTTCCAGGAGGTGTGAGAGCTGTTCAACTCACCCCAAGAATGGCTGCCCAAGCTCAATAGGCACACCAGAGCTGGCTATGAAGTAGGAATCTCCAGATTGTTCCTCATGGGTGGCCCTACCACAATGACAGTGCCCTGCTGGTAGCCACGCCACCCAGAGATTAAAATCTGGCCTGTTCAAATTTACTTGCTCACTTAAGCCTTTCCAAGCATCCCAAGTAAAGCATCCCAGTTCAAGAATAAAGAATGGTAAGACAGTCCTTTCCTGTTTCTAGTCCTCTCTGGAGTGCTGGCCAGCCTCTGCCCATACCCAGGTACTTGCCTTTTGTGCTGGTCATCCTCAATTCCTGAAACCCTTGTTGGCTCCTTACTGCTTCAATATGTATCATTAGTGGTATGTCTGGGCAGGATCCCCCAGCCAGAAGTGGCTGGAGTCTTCTCTTCCCTCTTTCACCATGAGTGGCTGGTAAGATGTCTCCAGTCTGCCATCTTGCTCCTTCTCCCCTTTACTGAATTTCCTTATGTTCTTAGGCTTATTTCTGTATGTACTGCTCTATTGCACTGACCAGCCTATTTATTTCCATGCTAGTACCACAATGTTTTAGTTATAGAAGGTTTATAATATGTTTTAATATTATAAAGGATTGTCCTCTTTCATACTTATTATTTTTCAGTGTTTCCCTTGATCTTCTTGAATTTTTAATATATAAACTCTAGTGTCACTTTATTTAGTTTCATAAAAAAGTATGTTGATATTTTCATCAGGATTGCATTAAATATGTAGTAGTACACCCCTGAGAGTGTACTTGCTCAACCATAAAATGGTTATTATAATGAGACCAATCTTACAGTGTTATTGGGGTATTGAAAGACATGAAATATACCCCATGCCTAGCACAGTGCCTGACACATGGAAGTAGTAGCTATTGAGATCTGAGAGCCTAAAAGTGGTAACAGTAGCATTTGGGACAGTGTAAAGTGGCTACCATTGTCACCACCACATTTCCCCCCTAAGTACTGGGGGAAATACTATGCTGAGAAGGCAGCCATCTTTCTCAGCCTGACACCCCACCCCACATTTAGCTGACTTGCACCACACCAGGCAGCAGGCAACATAAACATGCCAGGGTAAAAACCATTCTTGGACCTGCCGGGAACATCTCTTGCTCTTTCAGGAAAAGGGGACGTATGTTTGCCCCGACAGTGGACTCCAATCAAAGGAATGGAAATGAATTTTGTCTGTCCCACTGAAAAGGCAACAGTTACAAAGCTGATATGCATTTGAGATTAGGGAATGCTGCTGTTTCAAAGATACCATTGGTAACTTAATTTAAAGAGAATAGACACCTTTATGATGTTGAGTTATTCTACATTGGATCCATCCAAACCTCATGCTGAAATTTAACCCCCAGTGTTAAAGGTGGAGACTAATGAAAGGTGTTTGGATCATCGAGGCAGATCCCTCATGAATAGCTTGGAGCTATCCTTACACTAATGAATAAGCACTAGAGCTGGTTGTTAAGGAGTCTGGCATTTCCCTTCCTTCTTTCTCCTGCTTCTATTCTCTTCACCATGTGATCACTGCACATGCTGGCTCCCTCTTGCCTTCTGCCATGAGTGAAAATGTCCTGAAGCCCTCGCCAGAAGCAGATGCTGGTGGCGTGCTTCATTGTATAGCTTGCAGAACCATGACACAAACTTCATTTTTCTATATGTCACTCAGCCTGGGGTAGTCCTTTATAGTAACACTAAACGGACCAAGATACTGTATACATGGTAAGGGATAAATTTTCACTTGTTTAAATATACTTTTATAAAATTTTGGAGTGTTTCAACATTCTATTCATATCTGTTTTTCACATTTCTTGCCAGGTTTAATTCTATATTTAGTTATATTAGTTGTTGCTATTTTAGATAGGGTTTTCTATATCAGCATGTTTTCCAATGGGTTTTTATTTGTGTCTATAAAAGCTATTGGTTTCTGTAATGGCATATAAATACAGAAATATTAAATATTGTAATCTTTTGTCATGCTGAATTTTTTTATTGCTTATAAAAAATTGATTTTCTAGGATTTTCCAAGTACATTATCACATCATCTATGGATAGATATGGTTGTATTTTTTAATTTACTAATTGCATTGACTAGTTCCACTAATATACTATTAAATAGTAGTGGAGATAGTAAATGAACTAGCTGGGTTCTTGATCTTAATGATAATATCTTAATGTTTCTCTATTATAATATCTTTAATGTTTCTCTGTTCTCCAGCTGCTGGCTTTAGAACTGGGGTGGTCTGTCTATTTATATCTTCTGAATATAGGTCAATATTTATATCTAGATATGTGGACTTATAGAACTATATGCATTCCTTAATATATACCTATCAAATCCAATTTTCTCAAGTATTTTATTTTATTTTATTTTAATACAATCATCTCTTCATTCACTTTTTAAGAATCCAGACATAGTTCTGGGGTTCAGGATTCAGTGGTAAAAAAGGTTACACAGGGTCCCTGTCCTTGAGGAAATGACATTAACATAGAGAGATTAACCATCATTACTCACAATTGTCATTTGTCATTCACAGTACTTTCCTAAATCTGGCTCTCACAAGAGGCTTGTGAGTCAAATATTATCTCTCCATTTTACAAATGTGGAAACTGGGTACAGACTGTTAAGCAACTCACTCAAGGTGATTCAAACTCACCTTGAGTTCAAACCTAATACTGCTTCCAAATCTACAGTTTTCTTACTAGAATATTATTCAATTACCCATTCACTTATTCATCACTTCAACAGGGCTGACCAATGAGACAGAAGAGAGATCTGTCGGAACACAGTACAAGTTTTGTGCTCCCAGAAGAAGGCAGTAGTGGCATACACAAGCCACTTCCCAGCAGAGAAGAGAGAACTTCTCTGCTCTGGTCTTCAGCTGCAGGTGTGGTGTCTGAACTTATATAGCAACCACCTTGAGACTTTATTCTACTTCTAGGTATGCCCAAGGGGAATTCAGATGTACATCCACACAAAAATTTTCTTTGTACTTGTCAGAAACTAGAAGCAACCTATACATAGGAGAGCATAAACAGATTATAGTATGCCCACAAAATGGAATACTGCTTAAAAACAAAAAATAATGAATGACTGACACATACAACAACTGGATCTCAAAAGCCTCTTAAGTATTTAAAAGCAAGAATTGGTATTGAATTTTATAAAGACATTTTTAGGATCTGTGCTAAATTTATGGAGATAATTATGATTTTTTTTCTTCTTAAATCTATTAATATGGTGATACACATACTAAATTTACTGAAAATGAATGAATTTTCCATTTCTGGAAATTCTTATTTGGTTATTGTGTATTCTTTAAAGATGGTGTTATTTTCTGCTTGCTATTATTTTACTTAGAATTTTCACAATATTAGTAATATTATCAATCATAAGTAATATTTGTAATTCCCATTTTGTATCATTTTAAGTTTAAATATTAAGGTTATAATTATTTCATAGCATGTTTAGTTTCTTTTAATATTGTGTTCTAAGAGAAAAATATGTAGCACAGGGTCATTGAAAGTTTGATAGGATTCTCTATAAAGCAATTTACACTTGATGCTCTATTCGAAAAGCAGTTTCTTGATAGTTCTTGATCGTTTTTTGTTTCTACTGTGGAAATTGGATAGTTTAAACTTTATATCTTAAAGGAATTCATTTGGTAGATATTATTTTCTCAGACCATTATCAACTTCATTGAGCTTTGTGGATTTATTTAAAGGGATCTGCAAAGTAGTACTTTATGGTTTTTAAGGTTTCCTTTGTTCCAATGCTTATTGCTTTTCAAAATTTGTTCGTTTATTTATTTGTGTTTTCATGTTTGTTTTTCTTGATTAAATTAGCTGTTAATCTATTTTATCAATTAAGAATATCTCTAGGATTTTATCATTCTTTAGTTCTTTAATTTCTGCTCTCATGTTTATTGTTTATTTGATTACTCTTGATTTGCTTCAGTTTTCTTTTTTGTAGCTTTTTAAGTTAGGGATTTAATTCATTTATTTTTATTTATTTCTTTTAACAACAATAACAATGCTTAAGATAAGGACTAGAAACAAAAACCTCGTAAAGAATGAATGAAGATAAATACAGTCAGAAAAGAAATCAGATGATTGCTGTAATGAAGTAATAAGCAATAATAATAGTAATGCAAAGAAAGTAACATTCACATTGTCAAATAAGAGTGTGTCTACTATTAAATGCTTTGACTCTGAGGTTCAGTATGGAGTCATGAATTACCTTCTTATTTTTTTCCCAAAGTTTCAAAAAATAGACAGGATATTACAACAATCTAAAAAGCTTCTGTACAGCAAAGGAAACAATCAACAAATGAAGAGACAAGCCACAGAATGGAACAAAATATTATAAATTACCCATCTGACAAAGGACGACTGGAATATATAATGAGCTTCAACAACTCAATAGGAAAAAAAATCAAATAATCTGATTACAAATGAGCAAAGGATCTGGGCAGACATTTCTCAAAAGAAGACATACAGTAGGCAAATGGACATATGAAAAAAAGCTCAGCATAATTAGTCATCAGAGAAGTGCAAATCAAAACTACAGTGAAATATCATGTCACCCCAGTTAAAATGACTTTTATCAAAAGGACAAACAATAATGAATGCTGACAATGATGTGAAGAAAGGGGAACACTTGTATACTGTTGTTGGGAATGTAATTAATAAAACTACTATAGAAAAAAGTATAGAGGTTCTGCAAAAAAACTAAAATTAGAACTACCATGTGACCCAGCAATCCCACTGTTGAGTACATAGCTAAAGGATGGGAATTCAGTGTATTGAAAAAATATCTGCACTCCCATGTTTATTGAAGCACTATTCATAATAGCAAAGATATGGAATCAACCTAAGTATCCATCAACAGATGAGCAGATAAAGAAATTGTGGAACAAATATACACAATGGAATCTTATATAGTCAGAAAAAGAATGAAATCCTGTCATTTGCAACAGCATAGGTGGAACTGGAGAACATTAAGTGAAATAAGACAAGCACAGAAAGACAAATCTTGTATGATCTCATTCATATGCAGGTGCTAAATATTAAAAAGAATTTATTTCATGTAGACAGAGAGTAGAATGATGGTTACCAGGGGCTGGGAAAGGTAATGGGGAGGAGTCCTAATGTGGAGATGGTTAATGGGTGCAAACATACAGTTAGATAGCAGGAACAGTATTTGATAGCACAAAAAGTACTCTAATCAACAATAAGTTAAGGTATACTTTAAAATAACTAAAAGAATGGAATTAGAATGTTTGTAATATAAAGAAATAATAAATGTCTAAGGTGATGGATACCTCAATTACCCTGATTTGGTTAATTCAAATGCCTGTGTCAAAACAGTACTATCAAGATAGACAACTATTATGTATCCATAATAATGTAAAAAAATTCCAGGTGACAAATTAAAAATTTTTTTGTATTAATTTCTTATTTTACTTAATTTTGTTCTGCCTGCCAGCTTTTAAAATTTATGCTTTATGGAATTACTAGTGATTTCTTTTTAATGTAGCATATGATAATTTTTATGAATGTTCTATGTGCATTTGAAATTCATTTGTGTTTCTATTTTCAGAGTATAAAGTTCTATATGTATTTATAAAATCTGTTATTGATTATGTTTGGCTTTTCTATATCCTTATTTTGTCTATTTGATTGTACTGAGAATAATATGATAGTCTTGTAGTATTCGTGTTTCTGTATTGTTCGTGTTTACTGATATCTCTTAGAGCTTTTTTGAAAAAGTGACTGTTTTATAAAGTGGTTGATAGGTGAATATATCAATAGTAATAAATGTTTTATGTTCACAATGAATTGGGGATTTTAGCATTAAAAAATGTCTTTCTTGATCGTGATAATGCCTTTGTTGGAATTCTACTGTGTTTGATGTTAGGATTATAGCCTTTGTCTTCTTGTTGTCTCTACTATCCTGGTATAATTTGTCCATCTCTAAATTTAGCCTTATTGAGTTCGCTTTGGGTGACTCTTATAATCAGTGTATAGTTGAGATTTCTTTGTAAATCCAAGTGGAAAAATTTTCTTTTAGTAGGTGAGTCCAACCCATTCAATTTTATTGATACTGGTATACAAATTGGTGTTATAGTTACAACATATCTTCTGTTCTCTACATGATTTTTCTTTTAGTTTTTTTATTTATTGATTGATTTTAATTAAATATGCATGATATTTTTTCCATGCTCATTTTTGAAGGTTATTTCCTTTTTTGAAATTTAGGAAACTCTACTGTTAGTAGTTATCTTTGTACTTACACTTTAAAAAAATGCCCCTTGTCACCTATTTCATTTCAACTTTTGTAGTGATATTTGTTGGTTTTCAGTGGTATCTTTCTCTACCACTTATTAATGAAATCAGTAATTTTCTCTTTCTATATCCCTCTACTTTTACTTTATAAAAATAATAACATTCTTTCTAGTTTCTTAGAACATGTGTCATTTATATCTACCCTTGTTTTTAACTTTATTATTAGATCTACAATTAAATCCATATGGCCATTTTATCAACATAATTGATTTTATATTCATCCTTCTAATTTTACTTATAATATTTTAGACTATGAATTTCCTTTTGATCATTGCTTCAACTGTAATCAGATTCTAATGTGTAGTTTAGAAATTTAGATACTTTGAGCTAGATCTCTTAACATTTCTTGGCTGGATAATATTCATTTATAAAAAGGGCCCATGGATATGGTATCCACTGAATCCTTATATGTTTAAAACTCTAATTCTGTAACCTCAAAAGGTGTAATTGAATATGAAAATACTGATTCACACACTCTTTTCCTAATTTTCTTATAAATGCCATTTCATTCTTGCCTTGCTTTGTTTGTTAATATTGAGAAATATGATACTACTTAAATTCTCTTGCCCCTGTGAATTATTCTTCATGGAAGCCCTGACAAATTTTTTGCATTAAACTTAAATATTCTTACTAAAATAAGTTTTGGAATTGATCTTTCCAGATCAGTTATCTGAAGTAATTTGTTTGCTTTATTAATACATAGATTCAGGTATTCTTTTACTTCTAGAAAGTATTCTTTAAGTTATCATTTAGAATATTAGTTATGTTTTTATTCTTATTTTTTTTTTTTTGGTCAGAAACTCCACTTATACTTATGTTGAATTTTCTTTGCCTATTTCTCATTTCAACCAATTTTTTTCTGACTCCTTTTACTTTTTCTTTAAAAGTTTTATTCTCTTTGTTATTTTCCTGCTTTTCTTTAATATTACTCATCAAATGTTCATTTAAATCAATCTACACCACATGATTGGATTCATGATGTGATATCACCTTCTGTTTCTTTCCTGAGATATATCAACACCTGTTTAATTTATTCTTATTTTACACAAGCTCATTTATTATTTTTTATCCTCCATTTTAGTTCTTAGTGTTTGAAGGTCTAATTTTACATGTCTTTTATGTCTCTAATAGATTTACAATAAAAAATTATTTCACTTGTACTACAGTTTTCATTGATTTCATAATTATTTATTTTATTTATTATTTATTTGTGAGGATTTTTATCAAGTTTTTTTTTTTCTTTTTATAGTAGTTTTGTATAGAAGAAAATTGCACATATTTAAATTTGGTTGACTGGTTTAGCAGATTGGGTGGTTTCCCAGATTTCTTGTCCAAGGTTGCCATCTTCTGTTAGAGTGGAAGATTGCAGTTTCCTTATTAGACCTGAAGAGTGGGGCAGGGAGGAGGAATAGATTATAAGGTTGTATGTCTTTCATTTTGTGTCTTTAAAAAATATTGTCTTGAAAGATCCTATAGTTCCTTCTTTCCTTCCTTCCTTCCTTCCTTCCTTCCTTCCTTCCTTCCTTCCTTCCTTCCTTCCTTCCTTCCTTCCTTCCTTCCTTCCTTCTTTCCTTCCTTCCTTTTTGTTACAGACAGGATCTCACTCTGTCTCCAAGCTGGAGTGCATTGGTATCATTATAGCTT
>CAUYQV010054777.1:0-54144 GCA_963574575.1 Galagoides demidoff
GCCTCCCAAGTAGCTGGGACCACAGGCGCCTGCCACAACGCCCAGCCATTTTTTGGTTGCAGCCATCATTGTTGTTTGGCGGGCCCGGGCTGGGGATTTGAACCCGCCACCTTAGGTGTACGTGGCTGGCGCCTTAGCCGAATGAGCCACAGGCGCCGAGCCACAGCTGTGTCTTCTTATGAGAACATCGGCCATATTGGATTATCTGCTCTGGTACATATTTTGGGGGGTTATGATTCGACCCATAACTGACATATTTCTGTATGAAACTGCTCCTTTGGTCTCTGGATCTGCCTTCAGCTGCAATATGGTGATTTGGTTAATCCATGGCTTCAGAGTCACATTGCTTAAGTTAAAAATCAAACTTTTGTGGCTGTGTGACTAAGGTCTGTGAAACAGAAATACAGTGATGCAGATTGCTGTGAAACAGAAATAGGTAACAAAAGGATCTTGTTTTTGAGATTGATGAAGGATTAAGATAAAGGACTTTGTGTAGTTCTGGGCATTAAATACTCATTAAGTATTAGTTATTTAAGCGGTATTTGTCTTCCTTTTTCTCCCCTCCCCCTTTTTTCCAGACAGAGTCTTACTCTAGAGTGCCACAGCATCACAGCTCACAGCAACCTCATACTCTTGGGCTGAAGTGATCCTCTTACCTCAGCCTGCTGAGTAGCTGGGTCTACAGGCAGCTGTTATGACATCTGACTATTTTTTTTTTCTGTTTTAGTAGATTTTGGGTCTCTCTCTTGCTTAAGCGGGTCTCAAACTCATGAGATCAAGTGATCCACCTGCCTCAGCCTTCCAGAGTGTGAGGATTACAGGCTTGAGCCACCTCACTCTGGCCTTCTTCTTCTTCTTTTTATTATTATTATTTTTTTAAACAGAGTCTCACTATGTTGCCCTTGGCTAGAGTTCCTTGGCGTCGCAGCTCACAACAACGTCTAACTCTTAGGTTTAAGCAATTCTCTTACCTAAGCCTCCTAAGTAGCTGCGACTGCAGGCGCCCACCACAATGCCCAGCTACTTTTCTTTGTCGTTGTTTAGCCGGCCTGGGCTGGGTTTTAACCCACCAGCCTCCGTGTATGTGGCTGGCGCCATAACCACTGTGCTACAGGCGCCAAGCCACCTTCTTCTTCTTCTTCTTGTTATTATTCCTCCAACACTTTCCATCGACTTCTCCTGGAGTAGGTCATTTATTCTTCCCTGCAGACATTCATGGCTCTGGAGTGTAAACAAAAAGTTCTTCATTTTAAGGGGATTGAGACTGGGGTGGAAAGGAGGGGGTTCTCCTACATATACCCCATAAAGAGAGACAGTTCATACTTATTAGCACTCAGAAGTTTTTTCTGTAGGTGCTTCCAATGGGAAAGGTAGGAGGTTTCTCAAATATGTGCCCCCAATGTGGGAGATATTACAAGAGAAAACTGGCTGACTTTTTAAAAATTTCTTTTCAAGACAGAGTCTCACTTTTTCTGCGCGGGTAGAGTACGTGGCATCACAGCTCACAGCAACCTCAGACTCCTGGGCTCAAGTGATTCTCTTGCCTCTGCCTCCCTAGTGGCTGAGATTACAGGTGCCTGCCACAAGGCCTGGCTATTATTTTTAGAGGCTGTGTCTCGCTCATGCTCTAGCTGGTCTTGAACGTGAGCTCGGGTGATCTTCCCGCCTCGGCCTCCCAGAGTGCTGGGACTACCGGCGTGAGCCACTGCGCCCTGGCTGACTTGCAGGTGATATTTACCTTGATCAGTGCTCCCCAGGGTTCTGTATTAAGCCTCCACTCAGCTTTACAAAAGATTCAGAAACTTCACCATGTTCAGGTTCCAGAACTGAAAGCTGACTCATACCAAAAACACTCATATAATGTATAGTATATACAAACTGACAGGATAATTTAAGTAGTTTATAGTGACAAAAATGTCATTAGTAGACCAGGTATGGTGGCTCATGCCTGTAATCCTACCCTTCTGGGAGGCTGAGGCAGGAAGATCCCTTGAGCTCAAGAGCTCAAGACCAGCCTGAAGAAGAGTGAGACCTTCTCTCTACTAAAAATAGAAAAATTAGCCGGCCACTGTGGCAGGCACCTGTAGTCTCACTTACTCAGGAGCTGAGACGAGAGGATTGCTTGATCCCAGGAGTTTGAGGTTGCTGTGAGCTAGGCTGAAGCCATGGCACTCTAGCTTTGGGCAACAGAATGAGACTCTGTCTCAGAAAGAAAAAAAACTAGGCTGCTCCACGGGGCTAACACTTGTATTCCCAGCACTCTGGGAGGCTGAGGTGGGTGGATTGCTTGGACTCAAAAGTTGGAGACCCCATCTCTAAAAATAGCTGGATGCTGTGGTGGGTGTCTGTAGTCCCAGCTACTAGGGAGGTTGAGGCAAGAGAATTCCTTGAGCCCAAGAGTTGGAGGTTGCTGTGAGCTATGACACTAGAGAACTCTACTGAGGGGGACAAAGTGAGACTCTGTCTCAAAAAAAAAAAAAAACTCTTTTTACAACATTTTGAATACATATTTGTCTTTCCTGCCCAGACCACTCATCTGAGCCCCACGTTTGCATACCCAACTTAATTACTATTTGTATTTGGAGGTCACAAAAAACAGTACAAACTTAATGGGTCCAAAAGGAAACTAATGTTTCTTTGCCCCCATCTTTCTCTTTCTCAGTAAAGTACACCCCAGTTCAGTAATTTGAGCCAGAAGAACCATAGCCCGTTGCTTCCTTTTCCTTAGCCCCAATAACATGAGTGAGTCTTGTTGCTCTACTTCCAAAACGTACCTTGGGTTTAAAGCATCCCCAGGCGCTGTGGTTCATGCCTGTAATCCTAGCACTCTGGGAAGCCAAGGTGGGTGGATCACCTGAGCTCACAGGTTCAAGACCAGCCTAAGCCACAGCAAGACCCCATCTCTAAAAATAGCAGAACATTGTGGCAGGTGCCTGTAATCCCAGCTACTTGGAGGCTGAGGCAAGAGAATAGCTTGACCCCAGGAGTTTGAGGTTGCTGCGATCTGTGACGCCAGGGCACTCACTGAGGGGGGCAAAGTGAAACTCTGCCTCAAAAACAAAAACAAAAAAAAAGCATCCCCAGGGCCACAACCCTTACATTAGAATGGCATCATTTCTCACCTGAACCACGGGTAGCAGCCTCCTAATAGGTTTCCCTGATTATACACTGGTCTCCCTCTAACCCATTCTTTCCATGACAGCTACAGGTCACTTAAAAAAAAAATTGGGAGGGCCCCCGGCATGGTGGTTCACGCCTATAATCTTGGCACTCTGGGAGGCTGAGGCAGGTGGATAGTTCAAGACTAGCCTGAGCAAAAGTGAGACCCTGTCTCTACTAAAAATAGAAAAACTAAGGCAAGAGGATCACTTGCGCCCAAGAGTTGGAGGTTGCTGTGAACTATGGCACCATGGCCCTGTACTAAGGAGGACAAAGTGAGATTCTGTCTCAAAAAAAAAAAAAAAATTAGGGGGACAGGGTTTCCCTCCATCGCTCAGGATAGAGTGCAGTGGCATCTTCATAGCTCACTGCAACCTCATACTCCTGGCTCAAGCGATCCTCCTGCATCTACATCTTGAGTGGCTGAAACCACAGGTGTGTGCCACGTGCCTGGCTAATTTTTTTCTTTTTGTACTTTTTGCCTTGCTATGTTGCTCAGGCTTGTCTTCAACTCCTGGGCTCAAGCAATCCTCCTGCCTCAGCTCCCCCAAAGTGCTAGAATTATAGGCATGAGCCACTGCACTTGGCCTACAGCTTGTTTTTTTTTTGAAACAGAGTCTTACTTTGTCGTGGTCAGTAGAGTACTATTGCGTCATAGCTCACAGCAACCTCAAACTCTTAGGCTCAGGCGATTCTCTTGCCTCAGCTTCCAGAGTAGCTGGAACTATAGGTGCCCACCACAACAGCAAACTGTTTTTAGAGACAATGTATCACTCTTGCTCAGGCTAGTCTCCAACCCATGAGCTCAGGCAATCCACCCTCCTGGGCCTCTCAGAGGGCTAGGATTACAGGGGTGAGCCACCTCGCCAAGCCTTACAGGTTGCTTTTTTTTTGAGACAGAGTCTCAAGCTGTTGCGGTGGGTAGAGTGCTGTGTAGTCACAGCTCACAGGAACCTCAAACTCTTGGGCTTTAGTCATTCTCTTGCCTCAGCCTCCCAAGTATCTGGGACTACAGGCACCCACCACAATGCCTGGCTAATTTTTTGTTGCAATTGCCATTGTTGTTTTAGCTGGCTCAAGGCAGGGTTGAACCCACCAGCCTCAGTGTATGTGGCTGGTGCCTTACCCACTGAGCTACAGGCTGCACCATTTTTTTTTTTTTTTGAGACAGAGTCCCACTATGTCACCCTCGGTAGAGTGTCGTGGCATCACAGCTCACAGCAACCTCAAACTCTTGGGCTTAAGCAATTCTCCTGCCTTAGCCTCCCAAGTAGTTGGGACTGTAAGTGCCTGCCACAACACCCGGCTATTTTTTTGTTATTGTTGTCCTTGCTTTTTAGCAGGCCCTGGCTGGGTTTGAACCCTCCAGTCCTGGTGCATGTGGTTGGCACCTAACCACTGAGTTAAGGCACTGAGCCACAACTTGCTTTTATTTTTACTTCTTTATTTATTTATTGTTTTTTTTTATTAAATCATAACTTTGTACACTGATGCATTTGTGGGGTTTGATATACATGTGAAATGCTTACACTGACCTAAGTAAAACATCCATCACAATTATACTCATTTCTTAATAGTTTTGAAATGTAACATTACATCATGTACATTAGGTGAGGTCCCCCCAAATACCCTCCTCCTCTTGATATCAGAATTTTGCTCTTCGGTAGGTTCTTGGTCTCAGTGATTCGAAGAATGAATCCGTGGACCACAGATCAGTGGTAAGACAGGATTTATTTACAGAAAAGAATACAGACGTGACAGAGCTCCTGGCAGAGAGAGAAAACTCGAGTTAGGAGAGAAAAGTGCTCTCTCTCCCTCTGTCTGTCTGTCTGTAGGCTCTTTATCTAGGGGTCTATATAGTCGCATGGGGCCCTCAGTAGTTACATTTAGCATGTCTGGGACTTGTCTGGAACAACATGTCTGGGTTGCAAATGAATGGCTACAATTCCTTTTATTCCCAGGCCTAGGAAATGGGGACCCCCTGCCCACCCTCCAGCCTGCTGGTTCTGCTGCTTGCTGCCACCGCACCAACATTGCCAAGGCAGAGGCAGCTGGTCCTTGCCCCCCAGCTCCACGAGCTGGCTGGGATGTCACTTGTCCTATATCAGAAGAAATAGTATTTTTGTGACCATAAGCAATTTGTGCAAAATCACCAAGTGGTAAGTAATGGTTCAGGACCCAAGCTAAGGCCTCTCTAGACCTGTGCTTTCCCCATCCTGATCTGTTACATATAACCTCAGATCTCAGCCTCTTCTTTGGGGGCTGATTTGGACACTTAAGGCCCTAATATTTCCTACCAAGTCTGGTTGTAGCACGTGGTTGGAGCAGGTCCTAAAGCCATCCTGTTTTTAGGCATTGGCGTAACCCCCCTGGAAGGCTGTCCGGTGGGGGGCCGTCCCTCCAGCATGTGGCTGGTGGTTCTCAGCAAGGCCTCTGACATCTAGCATTTTTCCTGGCAGGCAGCCGAGGGGACTGAGTATTTCTCTGTTTTTTTTTTTTTACTTTCATTCTGAACCATTTCCTCTCAAAATAAACAAAAAGGAACTCTGGGGTTTTACTAGAGCATTTAATAAAGTTGTTTGTGAGGGAAAGTTTGTAGCTAGAGGGGAAGGGAAGGAAAAAAGGTGACTGAGGGGGAGGAGGAAACAGGTCCTGAAAATGGTTCACAGAGTGCCCTAGAGCTAGAAATGCTCTGATTTTTAAAAGCTGCTTGAATTCCTCAAAAGAGAGGTATTCTCCAAGTATAAATATGTGGTCAGACACTCTTAGGGAGCCGCAGAGAATTCCTAAAGTTACTGTTTGTTTGTGTTGTGTCCCCAACTTTTCTTTTCAGTAAACATTTACAATGGCCTTCTTTGTCCTGATGTTGAATTTCCACTGCTGAAAAGGGACAGGATTGGCTAAAGTTTAGGTCCTGACTTCCTCTTCCCTCTTTTACTTGTCTGGAAAAGGTGCTGGTAGCTATTCGCAAACCACTGCATGATTGCTTGGTACTAGTGCCCGTCCTCAAGGGAAAACCTTTTTCCTTTTTTTTTTTAAGTAAATAAATTATTTGTAATTTCTCCACTTTCAAAGGAACTTTTTTTTTGAGACAAATTCTTACTCTGTCACTCAGGCTAGAGAGCAGTGGCATGATCATAGCTCACTGCAACCTCCAACTCCTGGGCTCAAGTGGTGATCCTCCTGCCTCAGCCTCCCAAGTAGCTAGGTATATAGGCACACACCTGCTGTGCCCAGCTATCCTCCTTATTTATTTATTTTGGCCAGGGCCAGGTTTACTTATTTATTTATTCTTCCATCACTCTGAAAAAAATTACTTTTAATGTACTTTAGCACATTAGTCTATTGTAACATATCCGAAATCATATATACTTACATAATTGTTCTTGTAACTGATAACACAAGCATTTCTCATGTTGCTACAATCCCTTAATAGCAGTAATTTTACTAATTTTATTGGCTAAGTGGGTGTCTAACAGAAGAGTCTTGATGGGGAGAAGTGCCGAGGCACAGAGGACACAGTCAGTCATCCGGGATCACGTTGTCTGTGGCTCCAGCACAGGGAGCTTCAGGACTCACATAGATTACTCTGGAATAGTCCTTCTCCTACTGCAGAGTTCCCTTGTCTTCCCCCACAGAGATTTAGGCCATGAGACACCAAATCCTTGACTCTGATTCTTCTGCCAAAACCCAGGGCAAGATAACAGAGGCTGAACCTGGTTCTGGTAATTGGGCTCTGTCTCTTCAGTCTCCAGGTGCATGGGCAGCGAGTAGGTGATTGTGTTCTCAACCCCAACTCTGGCAGCTGTCTCAGCATCAGTGACATTGGCTCTCCTCAAAGCAAACCGGGCAGCTTGGGGGATCTGAGATATCGGGAAAGTGGGGGTGTTGGATGTCAGAGTGAAGTGGTTTAGGTATTTTCTGGCCACAGACTTCAGGGAAGGAAGATGGAGGGTCATTTCTACAATGTCCAAATGTAAGACATCTAGATAAAACTGTAAAGACTCTAGTCCTCTGTGGCATCGGAGAGAATGAGTGAAAGTGAATTTCTCAGAGAGAAATGGGAGAAGAAAGGAAGGAAGGGACGTATAGAGGGAGACGGCGGGGTGGGGGGAGGAAAAGAAGGGAGAAAAAGGAGGGAAGGAGGGAGGAAAGGAATAGAGAGAGAAAGAAAGAGGAAGGAAGGCAGGGTGGGGGCCGGGTTTGAACCTAGCACCTCCGGTTTATGGGGCCAGCACCCTACTCCTTTGAGCCACAGGCACTGCCCTCCTCATTTTTTGAGCACTTAATTAGGTAACAGACAAAATGGCCTGAAAGGGTAAAAGGCCAAAAGGGTAAAAATGTTTTTTGTCTCTTCAAAACCTTCTTCTCCTTTTTGAGAACTAAAAACTATATCTGTGCCTCAGGCCAGAGGGGCGGAAGGGGCAGGTGGTGGCCTTCATTCCTTCAGCCACAGGCATGGCATGAATCTGGGTGGAGCCCCAGAGGTCACAAGATTGTCTTAGCGGAAGACAGAACCATCTCCTTTAAAAGCTCTTTACCTCTGCTCAGAAGGAGGATGCTGGTACTTTGGGACAGGACTCTGATGGCCTCCTCATTTGCCAGCAAAAAAGTAAACTTCTCTTTCTTTCTCAAACCACTTCTCCTTATTTTCCTGATGTAGCCTCGGAGATGAGTGCCAGGCTTTTGGTAACAGTAACATGCCCCACTCTGTTTTAAGTGGCGTAAGTGTGTTAATTCATTGAATCTTCACAGTCCTGAGTGATCTCTAATAATTGTATCCCTCTTTGAGGCTTATAGATAGAGGTTAATAAATGTGTCTTGGGCCACCTGGCTGTGAGGTGGGTAGTGGAGGGGAGTGGGTGGTTCATTCCATGGCCGCCTGGTAGAGACAGGTTCACATGGCAGTCCCAGATCTAAACCAAGCTCGGCCACCTTCTAGAATAAGCACCCAACTCGCAATTTCAACCCATCCCAATAAAATGTATGACATTATTCCTAAGAGGAATGGAGTTTCTAACACATCTTTTTTTTTTTTTTTTTTTTTTTTTTGTAGTTGTCATTGTTGTTTTAGCTGGTTGGGGCCGGGTTCAAACCCACCACCCTCCATATATGGGGCCAGCACCCCACCCACTGAGCCACAGGCACTGCCCTAATGCATTTTTCATTTTCACTTTAAATAGGCCCAGGGCTTCTATTGCTGTCAAAGCTGGGAAAGATTCCCCGTCATCCCTCCCTCGCCTCCCAAGCACTCACAGATGCACAAGCAGCGTGGCACAGTGTTAGGTGGGCAGACACTGCAACCAGCTGCTCTGTTGGAGCCGTGGCTTTGCCAATTACTTGGTCAAGGTCATACAGCTTGTCAGCTACGTTTCTGTGCCTCAGATCCCACATGCAAGATGCGTTTATGATGACACTGACCTTGCATAGTCATTATGAATTTTATTTTATTTTATTTTTTAGATAATCTCACTCTACTGCCCCAGGCTAGAATGCCATGGCGTCATAGTTCGCAGCAACATCAAAGTCTTGGGTTGAAGTAATCCTCTTGCCTTAGCCTCCCTAGTAGCTGGGATATAGGTGCCTGCCCACCACCACACTCAGCTAGTACGAATTTTAAATGAGTCGATCCGTAGGGTGCATACATGAAACACTGCCTGATGCATAGTACACGTTCAATGAGCAGGCGGCAGCATCAGACTGGTATTCAGGAAATAGAAGTACAATGGGCCCTGGGAACAAAAGGGCAGGCAGTCTAGTGGGAAGTACAGAGCTTTTCGTCCCTTCCACAGACACTTCCATGCACTCAGTGCTGGGCACCGTGGGTGTGCTACGTGCCAGCTAAGCAAAACACCCCCCTGCAAATTTTCTCACCACTAGAAGAGATAAGTAGAAAAACAAACCAATGGGGCAGGAGTGGGTAATGTTATAGGACTTGGGGGCAAGGATATCTGGGGATCAGAGGAGGTTTCTCCCAGGAGGGGAGCCCAAGGTGAGAAAGAATTTGCCACTTGAGTGGACTTGGACAGAAGCGAACTGCAAGGTGGGTTCAGGGGCCCCGGCTTGTGCCGTGACCCAGCAGAAGCAGGAAGGTAGAGTAGATGGCACCTCGGGGTGAGAGGGTAGGGGTGCTGGGGCACAGCAAGGTGTGAGGAAGTGGGAGAGAAAATGGCACCAGCTTGTCAGGGGCCTTGGGTGCTCTGCAGAGGATTTCAGGGTGCTCCTTCTACATACGGGCACCATGGGCAGCTCTACCCCAGGAACCTTTTGATTGGATAACCCAGCGCCCCTGTGCGCTAAAGCCGGGGTCCCAGGGCTCCTGGTGAAGAATAAGAGCCTGAGTGGGAGAGAAGCTTCAGGGGTAACAGAGGAGTTATGAGAATGTAATAACTGAGGAGAACGTAGTGGAAGGCCAGTGAGGTCTGCATTGCCTTTATTTTTTTTTAATTAAAAAAATTATTTTCTTTTTTTAATATAAAACAATATAATCACAATACCAGAATATGGAACTCTACAGTTTATTTCTTATGGATTACTGCAGGTATCAATTTTCCTCGACGGTGCTATTCACAACTTTGTTGAGTCCAAAAATGCATTGCCTTTAAATGTCGCCGTACCCTTCTCGCCCTTATTATGGGGACTGGTAACTTAATGGAGGGAACAGGAGTTTTGGGAAGTGCCTTGTAACTGAATTCAAATCCAGTCTCTACCATTTGTCAGTTTAGTGATGAGTGTGGATTATCCTCCCTCATCATCATTTGTCAGGGTTAGTGATAGAATAAGCACGAAGTGCCCAGCACAGAACCTAGGGCAATGTGGGAACCCTTTGCTGTTGGAAGTCCGAGTTAATTTAGCTGTAATCAAATAAGGCTGCATTCAAGAAACTTTAAGTGTACTTAAAAACATATATCATTTTCTAAAAACAGAACAGCAATGTACTGAATACCTTCAAAAGAATGAAAGCTCGTTGTTAATTTTAAATGACTTGTGAAGACTTTGTTGCGTCTGCCTTTTGTTGAAAAGCATCTGAACATTTGGTCACAGGTCTGCCGTTTCTCTTAACCCTTTGGCTATCAGTCACCTGCGACCAAGGGGTCAGGTCAAAGAACGCAGATTCACTCACATCCAGAAGTGGTGGAGAAACAATAATTTTTTTTCAGGCATGTTGCCCAAAGGTGTGGGTATTCTACTGCATTTTCCATATTTCAGTCAGATCGTGCTTAGCATTAAACAACGAATTTAAAATGTCATCTACTGAAAGCTCAATCAATTCTAGCTGTAGTTCCTTAGGTGCCTTAGTGATTCCAACTAGGTGAGGCTGAAGTGCTAACTTGAGTTGACGCCATGATTTTCAAAGTCAGTGAACCTTTCAGTGTATCCTCCAACTACCAGGTGTATGACAGCTGCAAATTCTTCCAGTGATTTGTATAGACCATCGTGCTCATCAGTTACCTTGCTACTGGGGAAAATGTTTATCCAAAATTTCCTTTTGGAAAAGTGTTTTGTAAAAGATAGCTTTTTTTCAAAATGCTGAAGGGGGTTTTGGCCACATATCATATATATTACCTTGCACAGAAATACTCAAGTCATCTGATTTGACCTTATCACACAGAAATGCTGCATTCCTATAGAAATCTTTCAATAATTCGCATTGCTGATTCTGTTCTTCAGAAAATAACTATCTGTTCTCACAGAAATAAAATTCTGGCTAACAGCTGGCCCTGTGATGGCCAACACACTTTAGAATGATACAGCAGAGCCACACTGAGTACCTCATCATTCAACGTTAGTGTGTTATGAACTGACCGTGGCCTGCTGCATTTGCATGAATATAGTTACGGACATTTAGAACTTGTTGCAAAGTGTCACTTAATACAGTATTATTTTGCTGAAGCAAGATACAATAAAAAGAAATGAGAATATCTGGATTTGTTAATTTTTTTACCTGTGCAATAAATAAACCCTTCATGTTTTTGTGTCATCAAAGGTGCATCATGTACTCACTAAATTTACCAAATTCAGTCCAGAGGCAGACTGGAGAATTGCTTGAGATTCAGGAGTTCGAGACCAGCATAAGCAAGAGTGAGACCCCATCTCTACTGAAAATAGAAAAAGCAGCCCAGTGTGGTGGTATCTGCCTATAGTGCTAGCTACTCAGCAGGCTGAAGCCGGGGGGTTGCTTCAGCCCAGGCGTTTGAGGTTGCCGTGAGCTAGGCTGAGGCCATGGCACTCTAGCCTGGGTGACAGGGGGAGACTCTCTCTCACAAAGAAGAAAAAAAACCTGCACCATGTCAACAGTATCATTTGCTTCCTCCAAAGCAATTGAATAATATATGTTTATAGTATATGTTTTCCTTGGATCCGTTATAGTTCTCCTTGAAAGAGGCAGGTATTTGTACTTTGAAATGTGATTGAGGTCTAAGTATCCTACAACTTCAATGAATTCTTCCACAACTTCTACATCACTGAATGGCTCCCCACCCCCGAGGATGTAATCTACTCAATAAGCTGCTTCAGTGGCATATTTCCAGGTCTTATTGCTGCTTTAGTTGTCTTTGCTTTTGATTTTTAATCTTTAAATTTCTGCAATACAAGCTTTCACTCCTCTCCCTCTAATTTAAAATATTTGTGGTTCCTCTGAGTGCTATGATACTGATGAGCACTGAATTTCTTTAATGTTGCTATGGCATCGGCACAAAGCAAGCAAACATCTTATCTCTAGCAGAAACAAGATAATATTGCAATGCCCAATCCCCATTAAAAAACAAGTTTTCCTCTTTCAGAGTTCTCTTTGTCTTCTTTGACATGATGGGCTGTTAAGCAGACAGAATAAAAAAAAACACTTTCAAGCTGCTTAACTATTCACAAATTCCACTTCAAACACAAATACAGTGCACTTGGCCGAAAGCTTGACTCCCACAGACTGTCACCAACCAGCCTCGGTGGTAGAGGCTCCAGTGAAGTGGGGAAGTTAGAACTAAATCTTGAGGGTAGCAGCCATCAGTTTAGCCCTAGGGCTCTCTGTTCTTACCCTGCTGGTCAATCTGGGAGGATTATTTCATTGAAATTTACTTTAGTCTTTGGTATTTTAAATACATTCATTTAAAAAATAAAATAGGGGTGGCACCTGTGGCTCAAGGAGTAGGGCGCTGGTCCCATATACCAGGGGTGGTGGGTTCAAGCCCGGCCCGGCCAAAACTGCAAAAAGGGAAAAAATAAATAAGTAAATAAAATAAAATAAAAGCGGCTGGGTGCCTGTGGCTCAAGCAGCTAAGGCGCCAGCCACATACACCTGAGCTGGCAGGTTCGAATCCAGCCCGGGCCCGCCAAACAACAATGATGGCTGCAACCAAAGAATAGCCGGGCATTGTGGTGGGTGCCTGTGGTCCCAGCTACTTGGGAAGCTGAGACAGGAGAATCTCTTGAGCCCAAGAGTTTGAGGTTGCTGTGAGCTGTGATGCCACAGCACTCTACCGAGGGCGACAGCTTAAGGCTCTGTCTCAAAATAAATAAATAAAATAAAAGCAAAGTTGAACAAAAATGTATAAATAAAAATAAAAGGATTTTTTAGGTAAAATTTGGATTCCGTCAAATGGCCCCACTTAAGGACCTGGAAGGCCACATATGACCTTAAGGTTGCAGGTTCCCACCCCTGGCCTAGCACATAGTAAGCATTCAGTATGTGGTAATTACGACCATTCTGGGGTGGTTAGAAAATTATCATTGTTATTATTTTTTGAGAGAGTCTCACCATGGAGCCCTCAGTACTGTGCTGTGGCATCACAGTTCACAGCAACCTCAAACTCTTGAACTCAAGCAATTCTCTTGCCTCAGCTTCCCAAGTAGTTGGGACTACAGGTGTCTGCCACAACACCCAGCTATTTTTTGTTGTTGTTGCAGTTGTCATTGTTGTTTAGCAGGCACCAGGCTGGGTTCGAACCCACCAGCCCCAGTGCATGTGGCTGGCGCTTTAATCACTGAGCTATGGGTGTCAGTCCGGGTTAGAAAATTAGACGTGGTCAGAAGTTCACGTCAAACAACAGTGGTCCTTACTCTTTTGAATGTCTTAGATACATTTATTTATTAAAAAAAAAAGATACAATTCATGGACCATACATTCCCCCATCTGAAGTTTACAACTCAATTATTTTTTAATATATCCACAGAGTTGTGCAACCATCACTATAATCTACTTTTAGAATGTTTTCATCAAACCTAAAAGTAACCCCATACTCATTAGCACCACTGGCCCTTCTTCCCTCCGCCCTCCGCAGCCCCAGGCAGCTCCTGATCTACTTTCTGTCTCAGTAGATTTGCTCTTAGATGCTCTGATGATCTGATGAAAGGAACTTCTACTCTAGAGATGGCCACGAATTATGCATGCAATTTCTAGGAAGTCAGAGACTCCAGATAGAAATGTACAAAGGAAAGCCCTTAATAAACTCAAACCCAGGTTCTTACCAAGTCGAATTTAAAGGGTGAAACTCCCAGTGGCGGTGATGGGGGGAACAGCAGGTCGAGGGGGGACAGCAGGACCTTGCAGCCCCCATTCCTGTATCTCTGACTGATCTGAGATCTCTATGCTCCCACACAATTACTACAAATTTCTACAGATAATTTCCACCGTGACTGTCAGGTCCCCCACCCCAAACTCCATCTTTCACCATTTATTTCCTCTAGAAGGAGCGGAAACCTAAGAGATTCCAGACAGCAATCAATGAAGAGCAGTATCACGCAAGATTAGGTTACGGCTACTGAGATAACAGCACAGCTTATTAGGTGCTTACTACGGTTGAGCACTGTGCTTATAATTATCTCTTTCAAATTGTAGTTCCAAGGACACCACCTGAATATATTTTGTCTCTGTACAGCGCTTGGTAAACAGTATACAGTAGCATTATAAAGAAGGCTTGGCAGCCATTTTTGTTTGGTATTGCTCTAATCCACTTTTCAGAAGACGAAAACAGAGTATGGAGAGGGAACTTTCATTTTAGAGGATACAAAAAAAGCAAGATATGGCTAGGCAAGGTGGCTCACTCCTTTAGTCCTACGTTTTAAGAGGCTGAGGCAGGAGGATTGCTTGAAGCCAGAGTTTGAGACCAGTTTGTACAACGTAGTGAAACCCCTGTCTCTATAAAAAAAAAAAAAGAAAGAAAGAAAAAAGAAAAAAAATAGAAAAATTAGCCCAGCAGGTACTTGGGAAGCTGAGATAGGAGGATTGCTTGAGCCCAGGAGTTTGAGGTTGCAGTGAGCTATAGTGATACCACTGTACTCCAGCCCTGGTGACAAGCAAAAATCCTGTCCCAATAAAAATAAAATGGACATATTGGACTTCATCACAAAGATCACATCTAATTAAAAACTTTTATGCTCCAAAGGATACCATCAAGAAAGTGTAAAGTCAACCCACAGGATGAGTTAAATATTTGCAATTCATATATCTTATAAAAGGCTTGTATCTAGAATATATGAAGAATCTTACAATACAATAATAAAAAAGATACACTTACCAGTTTAAAAAGAAGGGACATGAATAAACATTTCTCCAAAGAAGATGTAAACACATGAAAAGCTGCTTCATAGCCATGAGGGGAATGCAGCCAAAAACCTCAAAGAGAACCACTTCACACCCAGTGGAACAGGTGTAATCAAAAACCAGGGAGTGACAAACATTATTGGGCTGGTCAAATGGTACCATCTTCTTGGAGGATAGCCTGGCAGTTCCTCAAAATGTTACACACAGAGTTACCATACAACCCCCCAGCAGTTCTCTAACTAGACGTTACGTCCAGGACAGTTGAAGACACACATCCCCCCAAGACCCTGTAAGCAAACATTCATGACAACATTATTCAGAAGAGCCAAAAAATGGAAGCAACCCAGATATTCTTCAACTGCTGAAGGGATAAATAAAATCCGTTCTATCCAGACAATGAAATGTTATTCAGGCATAAAAAGGAATGAAATATGATGCACGTGAGCACATGCATGGACCCGGTAAATGTTATAATTAAGTAAGAGAAGCCAGTCACAAATAACCACACATTGTATGATTGTTTACATGAAATGTCCAGAATAGGCAAATTTATGGGACGGTGGCTGCCTGGGGCTCCGGGTAGAAGGAATGAAGAATGGCTCCTAATAGGTTTAGGTTCCTTTGAGGGGTGGTAAAAATGTTTTAAAATTAGATAGTGGTGATGATTGCACAACTCGGTGAATATACTAAAAACCGTCAACTAGTACCCATTAGGTGGGTGAATTATATGGCATATGAATATCTTAATGAAGCTGTTTCTCTATGTGTGTTTGTTTTTTTAACAAGCATAATGTAGAAAAACAGTAAGGGAAGTTTAAAACCCAAGAGGCTCAACCTTCAAAGTAAGTTTGAGGTGACAGAGTATGGAGCACAGTGTTTCTATTTTTGGCTTTGATATTCTGACTTCAGTGAGAGCCCAGACTGGCTACACCGTGCTGAGTGTTCCCTCAGTCATGGGGGGTTCTTCCTTCTCTTCACAAGAACCACCCTTGTGGGTTTGCTTTAAAATGCACTGTGCACCGAGCACACTGAAGATGAGCATCTGGTTCATGTTGACGTGAATACAGCCTCCAGTGTCCCAAGGGTACACACGGTGTAAGCATAAAAGACGTTTCCTACCACACTCCTCCCAAGTATAATATCTGGGTGCCCAGACTATGAGATCAGACTGCCAGGACTCTTTTGGTCAGTGTGAACTGGGAGAGGCACTAAACTCCAGGTTTCCAATCTGTAAAGGTGGGTGGGGGGTGGTAGGAATACTATTTACTTTATAATGTTATTCTGAAAATTAAAAGGAAATAAAGCATGTAAGGTACTTAGCCCAGTGTCTAGCTCACAGTAAATGCTCAAATTGTAGTACAGCAGTTATTATTTACAGCAAGTTAGTAACAGGGAATCGAGATTATTAAAAAATGGCTGAAATCAAGGTTGTAATGTGGCTGAGAACTGAGTACCATATTGGCATCCTAACAGCGAACGAGGGCTGGGAACAGATACAATATTATGTTCCTCAGTTTTGTTAACATTAGGTAACTGTGTTGGATATGGACTCATGGCATTTGGACAGTTTTCAACATCCATTTCTAGAAAACTCTTTAGAGAGGCTTGCTATAGATAAGACTCTGAAGTGGCATGGGTTATTTTTCAGAGAACAAGACGCGATTCAAGTATTGCTACACAGAGCTGGTATTTTAGACCATGTTCCTAATCAGTGGTATCTTATGACAGACAGATGACTTTACAAATCATGTCTTTAATTTGAATAAAAGAGTCTCTGGGCAATCTCCTTTCCTCTTTTCTCCTCCTGTGATGTTTATTTCAGTCAATAGTTTCCTATTGAGAGTAGCAGGAACTCTATAAAGTATTTTCATATTAAGAAATTGACATTTTAACTTCTTAGGATAAAGGAAACATTAGTGAAAATAATAAATTATAAAATAATGATCGAGATGTGAGAGATTTACCATCTTGAGCTTTATTTGCATACTTTAAAAATAGATTTAAAACTCTCCTGAATTAACCAAAGTTCTACAAGAGAAAAAGAGTGAGAAGGAAATTGGAAGAGTTTACAAGACGCTCCCTTTTCCTCCAAATGTTTATGCATAACATTTTTATGGTATCATAATAGGTAAATTCTCTGAGGAGCATAAGTGAACCTCATAAACTCAGAGCCAGGCAATTCCCCTATGTGTAGCTTCTTTTTAAAATACTCCTCTTGTAATGATGCTTGACACATGAAGATCTCTTTGAAGACACCAGAGCTCTGCAATGGAAGAGAAAAATGACTAAGGACAGGCCTGTCCAGTGGTTAAGTTATTTAGCCACTTTGTGCTTCCTTTTCCTCACCTTAAAGCAGGAATAATAGTATCTTTCTTATAGAGTTGATGAGGGAGGATTCAGTGGGGTCACAAGTGACAAGTACACCCAACACAGAAGGAAATACCAAGTTTTAGCTATTAATATGTTGTTGTTGTAGGGGTTGAAGAAAGGTAAAAAGAGCTTCAGCTGATGTCTGGAACATGCAGATATTCACAGCCCTTGGCAAAGAAAAGGGGTTTGTTAAAGTATGGAGTTCTTCCAAATTGCACTTGAGCTATCTTCAAAGAGTGTGGTCAAAAACCCTTTGTCTTGACAGGAGCCACAGGGAGTCAAAGCCCAAGAAAGAGGAGGTGAGATAAGGGTTTGTGTGGAAGTAGAAGGGAGAGGGATTGAGGCAACCAGGAATTAAGTGACTTTGAGGACTGGGGTAGGACCAGGAGGCTTGCAGCCACATTCTTGTAGTATGACTCAGTCTTCGATTTTCCTTTATGGAATTGATTTAAAATCAGCTCAGAAATTGCTAAAATTACATTCAGCCATGTTGCATATCATGACATGGAACAATGTTTAAATTATGTTGGAAATTAAATACTTGACTGGTTTCTATCAGGGCAGAGCCTGGATTAAAGTGCTGACTGCGACTCTCACAGCGGAGTTGGAAGACTGTGTCAGTGCCTGGCATTAGAACTTACAGAGGGGAGAACTTGGCAAATCTTGACGCCTCTTAAATGGTTTCATCATCTGTGAAAAGAGGGGAATTATTTACCCAACAAGATGTTGTTGAGATTAAGGTCATGCATAGTATTTGCTGCATAAGAGGTGCATGCATTTTCAATGTTATCTTGCATTGAGGGAAAAGGTTTTAAAAATTCTATTTAAACATGATGTTACCAAATGTGTTTCAATATGCATCGACACCAGAGTGCCTTAATGAATATTCTCAACTAGAATCAGTGCTTTTAATCATTACTAAATTAAATCGCTGGCATATTTTCCTCCTCTCACTGCATCTCCCAGCACACATACACTTAAAATGCTCTAAAAATGTTATCTCTTGGGCCCATTTTACAAATAACAAATACTACAGCCATCTAACCTAAGCTTGGCTTGCCCGACACGAATGGACAATTAACTGAAACGATTCTACAAAGTGTCTCCACAAGAAGTGCTTTCTGGAGGCCGGACCAGTGTCCAGCGCTGCGCTGTCAGGAGCTGAGAACTCTTAAAGCACCCAGAACAAGCCAGCAAGAAAGCCCGGGAAAGGCGCGCGACAGCCCCATGTGACTGCGCGACTTGTCTTTCTGACTGGTTCGTGTCCCTGAGAAAGGAAGCGCACGCCGCCTCCCATTCACAGAAGAGCCTCGATCCATAACAGAGGGCGAAGGAGGGGGGCTCCAGCCACTGGGCAGGTAGGGACCTGGCACAGACCGGGTGCTGCCCACCTCGGCGACACCTCCGCCCCCGGAAGTTTGCGCACCTCCAGATGGAAGCTCTGGGAGTCACCTTGACCCTCGCGGAGAGGTGGCGAAAGTCAGCCCTGTGCCGGAGGCGGGGTGAGCGAAAGCAAACACAGAACACTTTCGCGAACAAAATATGCCACAGCGTTTTCCGGGTTTCAGGTTACCGAAGACTCGGCGTGTGTATGGGCAGCCAGAGCAGGTGGCGGGACTCCGCCCACCACCACGCTTCCCCTACTTCGGCGCGCACGCTTCGCTCCCTCCGTGAGGTCCCGCCTCCTAGGCGAGCGCGAAGAGCCCCTGCGCGGTGCATTCTGGGAGTTGTAGTCCCGCTGCGGGCACCCACCTCAGGAGAAACCCCTCTGGCCTACATGCCCCAGGGTGCCGTGCGGCGCTGGCCGCTCCCGGATGTGTGCCTGGCGCCGGAAGAGAAGACGGCCCCCCTTTCTCGGCCCGGCCATCTTGTGGGAAGAGCTGAAGCAGGCGCTCTTGGCTCGGCGCGGCCCGCTGCAATCCGTGGAGGAACGCGCCGCCGAGCCACCATCATGCCTGGTCACTTACAGGAAGGCTTCGGCTGCGTGGTCACCAACCGATTCGACCAGTTATTTGACGACGAATCGGACCCCTTTGAGGTGCTGAAGGCAGCGGAGAACAAGAAAAAAGAAGCCGGCGGGGGCGGTGTTGGGGGCCCTGGGGCCAAGAGCGCAGCTCAGGCCGCGGCCCAGACCAACTCCAACGCGGCGGGCAAACAGCTGCGTAAAGAGTCTCAGAAAGACCGCAAGAACCCGCTGCCCCCCAGCGTCGGCGTGGGTGACAAGAAAGAGGAGACGCAGCCGCCCGTGGCGCTCAAGAAAGAAGGTGAATCTGGGGAGGAGGAGGGGGCGCGGGGGGCTTGCAGACGCCGCTCCTTCCTGGGGCGCTGTGCCGCCCATTCGCTCGCGTTTCTCCCACGCGACAGGAGCCGGGTCCTGCAGAGGGGCCGGAGCGCGGCCGCCCGAGTGCGGCTCCCGCCAGCAGGTCCCGGAGCCGCCCCCTTCCCGCCGGGGCTGGGCTGGCCGCGCACGGACGGGGCCGCGGGGACGGCAGCCGGGGCCCGCAGCGTCCTGCCGCGCGAGAGCCTCCTCGGCGCGCCCCGCGGGCTGCTGTCGCCGGCTGCGGGCTCCGTCCTGCCATCTTGTCCCACCGCAGCGTGGGGCGCCCGCGTCGGGCAGCGCGGAGTCGGGCGAGGCGAGGCGCGGGGCCGCACGTGCTCCGGCGCCCTCCCCGCCCCTCGGCTGCGCGGCCCGAGCCCGGGGAGTGCGGGGGGCGGGCGCGGCGCGGGCCGGGCTGTGCGGACGGACGGCGTGAGCACCGCCCGCGCCTGCCGGACGCCGGGGCTCGGGGTGCCGCCGGGTGTCACGGTCTCCGGAGCCCTGAGAGTCTGCAGCCTGTTTCCCACGTGTGCGTGAAGCGCGGTCGGGCTTTCACTGGTTTAGAGGCGCCTCGGAGGCGCTGTGACTTTCCCAGGATTGTCTGGAATTGTGCATCCTTACTGCTGGCTCGTGGTGGTCGAAAAAGAGCAAAAGAGTTGGTAAGAAAAAGCTTTCGCGGTCAATAGCAAGGAGGTGCAGGGCCTGAGCGCTGAATCTTTAAAGTTGGGTTTACCTGTGTTGAAAGTTGAAATTACTCCGTGCTGCCACGTGCTCCTGAAAGGAGTTCTCATTAAGTTGTAGCTGAATTCTACAGCATTCAACTAATTGTAAAAACAAAAACAATTTTCCCATATTAGGTTTTGCTTTAGGAATTTTTTTGAAAACTTTGGAGACTTGAGATGAATCTAGGATCCGATATTGGTGGTTAAAAACAAAACAATTTTATCATTAAAATTACAGGCTTGGGGAAAGCACAGTTGAAGTTTTAGGAAGCGCGTATACATATATCACTTAGGTCAAATAATCTGTTCAGCCAGTTAAACTTTATAGCAACTTAGCACAGTAGAATACATCGTTTGATTTCTGTGTTAAAGGACATTGGTTTGTATAATTATTTAAACCAAGGAGGTAAAGTCACACAAAGTTTAAATTAAGATTAAATCTAAAACATACCAGATAGATGTATTCACTCATTTCGCATGTTCAAAGCATGACACGTGGTTTAAATGCCTCAGTTTAATGAAGTCCATCTATGAAATGAGTTAATACCTGGAAACTGGTATTTTAAGTTGTAAACCTGGGGAATTATTTCATAAACTTAAAACCAGGACTAATTTTACTGTTACTCCCTTGGGGAAAGTATTCCTAACATTTTCCTTAGGTTAGTATTAGAGCACTCAACCTTAAGATGCATAAAGCCCAGGCTTTGAATACTGGTAAAATGTTCAATGAAAAATACTCCTTTTTGAGATCTCCCCACCTGTCAGTCGATGTGCCCTGGGGATAGATCTGTAAACAAAAGTCCTTGCTGGTTATAGTAGGATTGTTAACCTGTGTGTCCTGTGATTTTGATGATGACCAAAAATGCTAGACATAACTTGAGATAATTAATGTTTGTTATATTAATATATTATGTGGATTATTTTTTGTCCATTTGAAAAACTTGAAAATTGACAGCAGAATGCTTAAATTAGACCAGGGAAGGTTTTTTTCTTTTAAATAATAGAAGTCTAAAATCTAGGACAGTTAGTGAACTTGCACATTTTATATGTAAGTATATCCAAAAAAGCATGTAGTTCTTTTATATCAGTCATTTTTTCATAAGGTGAATTTATTTAGTAGGTTTTTAGATTCTGCAAGCCTAATATTGAATATTGGGTGGGGGAGCAAACCATTGTTCATTTGGGTGTGTTTGGCTTGGATATCATTATAAGGACTGGTTCCATGGCTACATCCCAATAAGCTATATACTTTGATGACATTTATTTAAATACCTTGGTGTAAGGTCTACCATGTGGTCTATCTGGAGAGTTCACAGGGAGTGAATCTTAAATTTTATTGAAGAGATTGTTGCTTACTGTTTGGCTTTGGTTACAGGCATCTGAACAGTTGGGTGTGTCCTGATGGTGTTCCACTTTCTTAGAAAGAACCAGAGTGAAGCAATTTAGGATGATGTGAAACCAATTCTTCAGCTCTTGTTTGACTGTCAGAAATTGGGGATTACAGCATACCTACAGTCTTAACAGTCATAAATTTAACATCATAATAATTCTGCAGGCCACCAGTAATTTGTATTGGTTGCCTCTGTGGGCTTCAGGCAAATCTCTAAATGCTTCAGCTATCACTTAGTTGCTTAAAGGGGTCTTTTGTGTGTGTGTTTGGCTTTTAAAGGTGCCCTAAAAACAAAGATGCTTGTAAGGGCAAATCTTTAAAACATCTGTTTCTATCCAAATTAATAACTGACCTATTTCCTAGTGGCTACATAATGGTTGGTATTTTTAAAAGTTAGCTTGGGGGAGCATGTATGTGCACATGTACCCTTGTTTAAAATACCGTTGTATTTTAAAACAATGATGAAGACGACACTTTTTTCTGGTTAAATAGCTATTCTGAACTAGCAGCCTGTTTTCTAGTGATCCTGAATGCCACCTTTCTCCTTTCAGATTTGTAGTTTTATAGAATTAGGAGTCTGTGGCCTTTTTTCAGATTACATAAACTAAAATAATGTGACCACTTTGTTTGACCATATCTAGTGTGTTCATTTGCTTGATAATTTATGAATGGCTACTGGTATTGCTTTCTTTGGTATCTTTAAAACCAAAATCTATCACTTGCCTAAATTGCTTTAGACTTAAAATTTTTTTAGTAAGAGATTGACATCTTGAAAAGTAAGAGGAATAATGGCTACCCAGATGACTTCTAAGTCACATGCAGAAAAGCTTCAGGAGGGGATAACTTGGCAAACTATAAACAAAAGTTTCTTAAAGGACTTTATTATACATCATAGGTAGCCTATATTTATAAATATACCTTTTTCAACAGCTAATGGACTGAAATAGTAGCAGCCCTCCCCCCCCCCCCTTTTTTTTTGGTAATCTAGGCCTGCACGATTCTTGATGTGGCAATAATTTGCTTATGCAGCCCACTTACATTTTAGGAATAAGGCGTGTTGGAAGAAGACCTGATCAGCAACTTCAGGGTGAAGGAAAAATTATTGATAGAAGACCAGAAAGGCGACCACCTCGTGAACGAAGATTTGAAAAGCCACTTGAAGAAAAGGGTGAAGGAGGCGAATTTTCAGTGGATAGGTAAAGATGTTTAAAATAAAGAAAATATTTGTCATGTTTTATCAGCTTATAGAGTCACTTCTTAATTAGAAACTATAAATTGGGCATAATTGCAGGTGGCAGTGTGGCTAATTCTGTTACCTTTTCAGAGATAAATATATGAATTTGTGTATTGTTACAAACCTTTAGGTAACAGTTCAGACTTAGATAACACTTGAATTGATAGTTGGCCTGTTTCTTTTCCTTGCTGTCTCTGTCCCCAGAGGTTGAGTTAAAAGGAAAATACTATGGTTTAATAGTTTATAGTAATATAGCAAAGCAGATTATTCCTCATGCAGGTTAGATGTGTTTGTTTCAATTTTTAAGTGTACTAGTAAATACCAGTTTTAATTGAATTACAATGTGTGATGAATAACAATGGAAAAAATAAAATGTACTGGCAATAATGTTTTAGGGGAATGCCAAAATAATATTCTTGTTTTGAGGGGCTTCCAAGTTCTAGTTTCCTTTATGCTTAGAAATAGACTGTTTTGAATTTTCTAAAGCATGTTTGGGTTATGAGCCAGGAAACCTGATCAGTATTATTGTTCCTTTGAATGGATTTCCCTTACTCCCTTTTCTGGAAACCCTGGAAATAAAATTTTTAAATTTGTATTATAGACCGATTATTGACCGACCTATTCGAGGTCGTGGTGGTCTTGGGAGAGGTCGAGGAGGCCGTGGACGAGGAATGGGCCGAGGAGATGGATTTGATTCTCGTGGCAAACGTGAATTTGACAGGCATAGTGGAAGTGATAGATCGTAAGTCTTATATTGGCTTTTATTTTACTTTAATATTTTGATCTACTTATTTAATAAGCAAAATTTGAACTTCTAGAACTAGAGTATTATGTTAACTC
Source organism: Galagoides demidoff (assembly GCA_963574575.1). Lineage (NCBI taxonomy): Eukaryota > Metazoa > Chordata > Mammalia > Primates > Galagidae > Galagoides > Galagoides demidoff. The sequence continues at coordinate 23,569 of CAUYQV010054777.1, forward strand.
AGTTTTGTTAGTTCTTTTTCACATTACAGTGGCCTGAAGCATGAGGACAAGCGTGGAGGTAGCGGATCTCACAACTGGGGAACTGTCAAAGACGAATTAACGTTGGTATTCTGATTTTTTCCTAAATATGTAATTTTAATAAAGCATATCCTAGAGGTTCATCCCATGCCTCTATTTTAACTTGTTCTTAAGACAAAAATGGGTGCTCTTAGAGAGGCTGCCTTAGAAGATAAATGTCTTATGGGATAGGTTTGGGTTAATAGTGTATCAAATGACTAATTTTTCTGTACTTTAGTATATGTGGGATTTTTCATATAGATGTATAGCTTTTCCTAAAATCCTACAATGAACTTATTTGGATATTCTAGTTTTCTTTGTGTTTTTAATGGTTCCTAGCCTAGCTATTGACATTCTGGTGATTATAAAATTTGATCAGCTAGTAGAGCTTTGTTTTAGAACTGTCTTGTCCTGTTACTTTTTAAAGATGAAGTATGTGAACCAGTTTAACCAGTAGTTTGTATTGTTTTCTCTTAGTCTACTGGGGAGTGATTTATTAAGGAAAGACTTTGCAAAGATGTGAGGGCTTCTAGTATTTTTGTATGAAGAACCCTTTGGTTACATGTAAATGGACCTAGATGCCTTTCTTTTTCTTTCTTTCCTTAGAGAGTCCCCCAAATACATTCAGAAACAAATATCTTATAATTGCAGTGACTTGGATCAATCAAATGTGACTGAGGAGACACCTGAAGGTGAAGAGCACCCAGTGGCGGACACTGAGAATAAGTAAGTGGCTTCATGTGATGGTGACTCCAGCACTGACATCAGTGTGGTTTCTAACCAGTAGGATGGCTGTAGATTCATACTATCCCCCCATCTCTTGAGTAGCATTTAGAAGGGTGCATTATATGTATATATTGGGCTATATTTATATGTATATGGTGTGACAAAGATAATGTGGTTATTTCTACTTCATTGGGCATTTTACCATCGTCATAAACCCTATGAGTTTTACTCTGAGACAGCTAAAACAGAAAACACCTTTGTAAAATTAGTTTCATTGCTGAATTTTTTTCCATTGGCAGAGAATTTGGAACTTAGCATTACTGGCCTGTTTTAAAATGTTTGAGAACAGCAAAGATCATAATGTTGTTAGTTCACTGTCTTCCTTAATGTTCATTTTAGTTTAGGTAGAAGACTTTTTTTTTCCAAGGGTAGGAGTTGATTCAGGTTCAGCTGATGGAAGTAATTAAGGCTTTTCTGTATGTAGTTTCTGTCAACCCAAGCAGAAGTATGTGCCAGTTGTTTGTTATAGTACGATGGTTTACAGTTTTGGGTTATAGATTGTTTAGGATAGTGATTCTATACTGGAGCATTTTCACCTGAATCAGGGAGGGGATGCCCTTTCTAAACTTCCTTAGGAAGAATTGCTCTTATTGAGAACCACTGTTAAGAGTGATGGGGGGTATCACTCCAAGGGGTTGTTGGCGTAAGTAAGGAAAAATTATTTATTTTTGGATAGAATGAGTAAATTTACATAATGTTAGGTGTTTTGCATTTGGGGGTAATATGAATTTTATTTATGCCAAGCTACATGGAATCACAATTTAATGTAAAACAATGAAATTGTGATTGGTGAATTCATTGAACTCTACTAAAGGGCCCATGGGAGTCTGGGTACAGTGGTGCACCTGTAATCCTAGCACTCTGGGAAGCTGAGATAGGATGAGGTGGTATGCGCCTATAGTTCCAGCTACCTGGGAGGCTGAGCAGGAAGAATTGGTTTGAGCCCAGGAGTTTGAGGTTGCAGTGAGCTGTGATGATGCTAATGCGGTCTAGCCCAGGTGACAGTATGACCGTCTCAAAAAAAACCAAAGCCAATGTTTGAATCATTTTCAGTGTGATGGCTTCCCTAGAAGATAATGATGTATTGATAGGGTATTGGAAGCAAATCCTTAGCCAAGGATCCAGGAATGAAATTAAGGTGTTTAGTTTACAGAAAATAATGACATTAGAGCAGTCTCCTCCAGGGTAGGGAAGACTCTGAGCACATAGTATTATGCCTTGCATATGGGATTTAAGAAGCACAACTGGGGCTAACTTTGATTAACTCACTTAAATAGTTTTCCAGAGTTTCTATTCGGGCTCTCAGTTGATTATTACAGCGATCTTTGAAAGGTAGGCGTTAGGGCTTCATGATGTGATTAAAAGATACTCCAGGTTCTCTTCTTGGCTGTGTCATAACATAGGGGTAACTAGGATCTTAATTTTCTTCTATATAAGACAAAGTTGGACTTACCTAGGGTCCAGTCAGTTTTATGTAAACTTACTCTAGGAAGTTTTAAAATAGATTTGTCTAACAGTAATGGGCAGCATGGAGAAGATATTTGAGTCTAAGGTTAAACTGAATCACCTGCTATCTTTGGAAAGAAGCAGGGCTCCCAGAATAGCAGATGACTTGTTTGGGGACAATTGGAAATGGAAATTAGACTAAAATAATGGATTTCTAGGCCTGTGCTTTGTTTCTGTTAAAAGGGGAAAGAATAATTAGTATTCAGTAGCTATGGCCTAAGAATCATATTGGGAAATAACTAAAGTGGTATAACTATTGAAACCTGTGTGCTTTGTGGACAGTTTGATTATTAAGGAAACCACAGTCTCCTCTCTACATAATGCAGGTTGGTTTAAAAGTTGCGGTATATAGATTTGGGCTCTTAATTCACTTTGCTATAAGTGATAGTTGCTGAGATCATAAGAGAAACAGTTCTTTTGTGTTCTAAAATTTGAAATATGGTTGTTCGTAGGCATCTTTAATGTGTTGTTATGAGTTACATATTGTGGGAAATTCTGAAAATTAAAAATACATCCTTTGGGAGAAGATAGGTGCAGGATGGGGCAGATAAGAGAGTAGTTTTAAAACTAAGGAGTGTGTGTTTTGGGCAGCTTACAGTGGCTCAGGCCTGTAATCACAGCACTGATTGACAAGCACTGAATTCCTGGCCTTTTCAGGGCTTTATGTTAGCTGTTGGGTCACAGCAAACTATGATATCCCCTCCATCCTCACATAGTTTTCTTTCTCTAAAAGATCACCAGTCAGCCAAAATTAACTTCCTTACAATTATATGGTTGTGATATTTTTACGTAAATCATACCAGTTCTCTACCAGGTATAAAATTTAAACATTTTTTCACAGAGAGAATGAAGTTGAAGAGGTAAAGGAAGAGGGTCCAAAAGAGATGACTTTGGATGAGTGGAAGGCTATTCAAAATAAGGACCGGGCAAAAGTAGAATTTAATATCCGAAAACCGAATGAAGGTGCTGATGGACAGTGGAAGAAGGGATTTGTACTTCATAAATCAAAGAGTGAAGAGGTAAAATTAAGTTTCGTGGTGTTTCAAAGTGTTTGTATGTGACTTTAATAGTATTTATAATTTTTGTTTTAAATTTCACTTGGATAATATTTTTTAAAACTTTATATCATTTGGGGCAGATAACTTGCTTGAAAAGGAAAGTAAGCTGCATTATTACCATATGAGAAATTGAGTCCTTCAGTCATTTCAAAATCATATTTGATATATTGCTTCCTTTTTCTAAAAAGGTATCAGTTATATATCATGTAACTAGTGTTTTGGAAACATAATTGGGAATCATTAAAAGACTATGGTATTAAGTTGAAATCTTGGCATTTTCACATGGTTTAACCTAAAATATAAGTGGCTTCATTTAGTACTCAACTTTTGAAATTGCCTGTATACTATGCCTAATGGTCAGGACTTTTGAGTAAATGGTAGTATCATCCTTGATGGAGGAGTGATAACTTGCATCCTTACAAAGACTGAAGAATTAATTTATGGGATTTTTTTACTTAAGAAACATGGAAACCAATGAAAGTACAGGTGACTCTTGAACAGGGGCGGGGGTTCGGGCGCTGATCCCCCTGCCCTCTTGAGTTAACTAGCCTACTATTGACTAGAAGTCTGACTACTAACACAGTTAACACACATTGAGTTATGTTGTATGTTTGTATACTGCATTTTTACAGTAAACTAGTGAGTAATAAAGGCAGTGGAAATAGATTATCCTTATTGTTTTCACTTTGAGCAGCTGAAGAAAGAAACAGGATAGCAGTGCCGTCTGGGGGTGGGGGGCAGGCATCAAGGTGGCCTAGACTCACTGTTCAGGGGTCAGCTGTGTGTGAGGAAGTCCCACTGGTGACTTTTTTTCTGGTAGCTTCTGGTTTGGCCCTGGGGCATGCTCTTAGAGGAATGTCTTATTTCTGCATTCTGTTCGGCTTTTAGTCATAGTTTCAGCTAACTGCATTATTTCTTCTACTAAATTCTTTTTTTTCTGTCAGCTTTCTTTAACCTTTTGACCTTTGTGTTTGATTCGTATTCATATCATAAATTGGACTGTGCCAGAAATCCAGAGTACAAATTGTGTCATCCTAAGGTAAAGTTAAATTAAAATGCTGGGAGAGTGACCATAGTAAGAGGACTAAGTAAGATGTTAATACATCTTAATTTTTTAAACAAAAAATGGCTATAAGACAAACTTGGAAACATTTTAACATAAAATGAGTTCAAAGAGAATTAGATTTTAAAAAGATGGTTTTGACATTTACTCCATAAATATAGGAAATGAGGACATTATCCTAAGTGACATTCTGTAGGGGAAAAAAAAATCAGAACACATTGGCTTTTTTTCCTGAAAGATAAAGTAGTTTGTATGTCTGAGTAAGACAAAATAGAATTTCTGATTTAAGAACCATGAAAGTGTGGGCAGGAGGTTGTATATTCAATCTAATTATTAAACTGCCTAGGTTGATATGAAAAAGATAGACTTAGCCCTCCTTAAAATTATTTATAACTTGGCAGGGTTCCAGCTGGACTCTTTCCCAAAACAAAATACATAAAATTCTAGATGTAGTTATAGATGACTCGTAAGATCCTTGAATTCTTTTCATGCATTTTATAGATAATCAGATTAGCTATTTCAATTTTAAATAATCCTTTTACATTGAGCCTTTCAGAAATATTGTACTGGGTGACTTTAAAATTAGGACATTCTCATTACCAAGCCACTTTTATATGTTTGGGCCTTTGTGATTATAGGTGCTTGTTTAAATCTGGTCTTATTGGCGTATCATGTGAATATTTAGGTCTTTAAGTTTGTTGTATGTAACACTAAGGGATATTTATGTGTCTTCGTTCTCACAACAAATAGGAGTTGTAGTTAATGGAAAGAAGAAACTTTACTTTCTTTGGAAATGAAGAATTGAGTTATTTAACAGCAACATCACAGTTTTCTGTTGACCTCCTAGGATTCTCTAGCTGCTTTAGAAAAGAAAAGTTCTTTGGAAAATTTATCCTACTACAGTCTTTTGGTATCTGTGAGTGGTTAGTTCCAGGACCCTGGTAGATAACCAAAATTCGTGGATGCTTAAAGCCCTTATATAAAGTAGACTAGTATTTGCATATGACCTGTGTGTTCACTGTCCCATATACTTTAATCCTTGTCTAAATTACTTACTAATGCCTAATACGATATAAATACTGTGATTACTTTTTATACTGTTTTGGCTTTGGATGTTAATTTTTAATTGTACGGTTGTATCTGAATGTTTTTGATCTGCATTTGGTAATTAATGAATCGATGTTGTTGGTTTAAAATAGCAAACACTTAAATTAGATAATTATATAATTAATTTTCATTTGCTGGTGGTTTGTGAATTTACATTTATTTTTTAGGCTCCTTTAGAATATTATTTAGAAGAACCTTCTATTAAAGTAGGTTGGCATGGCACAAAGAGATGATATTTAATTTGCATGTGAGATGATGTAAGGAGTGAAAACATGGATAATGCAAAAATTTGTATTTTAAAGCATAGTTATTGACAGCTGTAATATTACAAGTTGGTTAGGAAGAATAAAATGTTCATTGTCCCTTCAGAAAAGAGGATTAAACAAGTATTTAGGGAATGAGAGAGGTGCTTTTAAGTGGTATAAGCAAAGTTCCCAACTGGAAGGTTAAAACCCGTTCATCCTAATCCTAAACATACAGGGAAAAAGTCAGGCTTTCAGGAGTTGTCTGGGTTTTTGTTTCCTCTGTCTCCCCTAGATTGTCTTGTGTAGCTTATAAAAGATGATACGGATTTCACAGACATGGTGACTTCATTTTTAAGAAGGTTTCTTTAGTACATTTAAGGTGTGTTTTTATTTGTGCATTTGGGCCTTTTCAAGGCCCCCTTCTTGTGTGTAGTGATAGTGTTTGACTTTAAATTGTAGTTCTCCCATTGTGGAAGAACATAATAGTTGCATATGAACGGAAAACCTGAGAAGTAGAAAGGCAGTGTTTTTCCCCAAGTTGTGGTTGGAAGAATGCAGAGCAGAGAGTTTTTTCTTCATAACTTGCAGTGACCAGTATTATCACTAGTAGGAATCTTAAAATGCCATCAAGTTTTCATCCAGGGATTCACTCATAATCTGAAGGCCATATTTAAAGTGTACCTGTCACATTGTTTGCCTTGTCATATTCAGTTGGTCTGGGATGGGGATCAGCCCCTTGGGTTGATTGTGATTACATGGGTGTGTTGAGATGAAGATTGCCAGTATCACCTGCTATTTCAAAATACAGAAATTTGAGATAAAATGAAGGGAGAACTTGCTCCAAGATCACTATAGCTGAACCCAAAGTTTCACCTGTGGGGTGTTAATCTGTTTATTCACACAGAGTAAAGTTTGGATCTTTGGTCTTTCTAGGAGAAAGAAAGCTCATTATTTAGTAATCTTAAAACATTACTTTTCTTAATTACCCCGGGGTCTTCACTTAAATTTTCAGGCTCATGCTGAAGATTCTGTTATGGACCATCATTTCCGGAAGCCAGCAAATGACATAACGTCCCAGCTGGAAATCAATTTTGGAGATCTTGGCCGCCCAGGACGTGGTGGCAGGGGAGGAAGAGGTGGTCGTGGGCGTGGTGGACGTCCCAACCGTGGCAGCAGGACTGACAAGGTAATTTTAAAAGAGTTCTTTTTCCCTTTTAAGTAAGTCAAAAAAGACTTTATAAATCACTGGCTAGGATCTTAGGGGGACATAAGAGGTAGAAGATGTAGACATACCTTTGAAGAATTACATGTTAGTTTATGTTTTTGTCTCAGTCACTTAAATTACTTTGTGAGTAGTGTTGTCAATATAAAATTACCACACTTTGTAGAGTTCGTAGGTGCTGGTCATGGTGCTGTACTGTGGACTTGACGTACTTCATGTCGTTTACTTCTTACTATGGTGACATCCCTATAGGGGATGGAAATTCTGATACAGGGAATCAAGTGGCCTCTTGGCCTTCACTAAAGTTTACCTGAAATATTGATCTATGATAGTTTTTACTTTGATAATACCTAACTGCTTTTTGATTTTCAGCTTAATAATTTTTGTGTTCATTGTATAATTTCTTGTGTGACACTCCCTTGATTGTTGATAACTTTTTATTGTTGATTTCTTCTACTTAGGTCTTCTATGAGAGCTGGAATTGGTTTTTGTCCTACTTTCCATAATCTCTCCAGTGCTTTGCACAGTGTGTGGCACCAAATAGCCCAAAATATTGTGATGAATGCCCAAGTAATCAATAGATGTTAACTTGGATCTGTCTGATGCCACAGTCTGTGCTTTTAAATGACAAAGTATTATTGAACTAGTAGAGATAACCTTTGAGTTACTTCATTATTTTCTTATGGTCCAGCTGGGAAACAGCCATAATGTCCTCCTGAATTCCTAATACATAAATTTGAGGACCCACTTGCTTAAGTCTGATCATAGTGGTAACTTAATATTATTTCTTCCTGTGATATCAAGCTTTTTTTAAAGCCAGTGTTGTGTTCATGGGGGTTTTTTTAGTAGTTTTGTGGTTATTTGTACTTTTGGCTATACAGTGTTTCGATTGCTTTCTCTTTTGGGAGGGGACTCCTTTTTTTAACATTGAATATGCTACATAAATGTCATTGGTTTCTTGGCATGCCTTCGTGTTGATGCTACTTGTTTAGTGTGGAAAGGATAAAAATACTGAACAACTAAGTAAGAATTCACATCTTTTGTGGTTTATTTGACAAAACACCCCATACTGTTTAGAAGGAAGTGAAAATAGATCTTGATAGAAATTCAGGGCAGGGCTAATACTTAGTAGTAGTATATTCTGATCCATAATTTTGTCTTCTAGAAGTAAAACCTTTGACAGATCACCATTTTTTAGAGTTCTGGCTAAATGTGTACACTACCAATGTATTTTTAAGAATCGAGAGTTGTGGCTAATTCTGGTTTGTCTCTTTTTCAGTCGAGTGCGTCTGCTCCTGACGTGGATGACCCGGAGGCATTCCCAGCTCTGGCTTAACTGGATGCCATGACACAGCCCTGGTTCCTTGGTGGACCCTTCTGTTTAAAGCTTTTTTGCATGCTTACGGATTCCAAACAACTTAAGAAATTAAAAAAAAAAAAAGACTGTCATTCATACCATTCACACCTAAAGACTGAATTTTATCTGTTTTGAAAATGAACTTCTCTCGCTACACAGAAGTAACAAATATGATAGTCAGTTTTGTATTTAGAAATGTATTGGTAGCAGGGATGTTTTCATAATTTTCAGAGATTATGCATTCTTCATGAATACTTTTGTATTGCTGCTTGCAAATATGCATTTCCAAACTTGAAATATAGGTGTGAACAGTGTGTACCAGTTTAAAGCTTTCACTTCATTTGTGTTTTTTTAATTAAGGATTTAGATGTTCACCCAATTATAAACTGGTTTTAAATATTGGACATATCGGTTTTAATACCTGCTTTGCATTTTCACACATGGTCAACTGGGACATGTAAACTTTGATTTGTCGAATTTTATGCTGTGTGGAATACTAACTACTTTATGTATTTTAACTTAGTTTTAATATTTTCATTTTTGGGGAAAAAATCTTTTTTCACTTCTCATGATAGCTGTTATATATATGCTAAATCTTTATATACAGAAATATCAGTACTTGAACAAATTCAAAGCACATTGGTTTATTAACTCTCGCTCCTTGCATGGTTCATTAGGTTCAAATTATAACTGATTTATAATTTCAACTGTATTTACATTTTAAATGTGTGATTTTCCCATTTTAAAAGCCAAACTAGACACCTTATTGGTGAAAGTTGTTTAAACCTACTTACTGTTGATAGATACATCCTGTCAAGTGAAGTAATTTTATGGGTATGGGATTCCCCCCCCCCCAGAGGGTGGGTAGATTAGGTTGATTGGCTAATGCATAGTATTTAAACTCTTCTGTAAAATAATTGTCTGGCCACACGGTATGATTTGTGTCTGTGAAAGGTCCCAAAATCAAAATAGTATATCCATCATTGGTAACCCTTTAATCCTACTTGTAAAGAAACCAAAGGGCATTGGTTTAGTATGGTTAGGTGGAGGAATATTTTTATTTTGGGAATTTGGAAAGCAGACAGCTTTACTTTATAAGGTTGGAACAGCAGCACCATCTGTGAAATAGAAACCAAAAATCTTAGTGTTTCTGAATTTCCTGTATGCTCTTATTTGGTCTTAATAGGTGAATGTTTGTTCCACAGAATATGATTTTTTCCCTCTTCCACCATTAGAGAATTAGGTTGATAATGGATTCCTTGAATGAGGAGTCACCATTTACTAAAACATACATGGAGAGGATGATCAATAAAACAGGTTTTCTAGGTTTTTTTATTTAATTCTGCCACATTTATTGATAAACAGGAAAGGAATTTTATTTAAAGTTTTAAGAATCTTGTATCACTCAGTTTTTGGTTGTTTTCTGCCTATGTATGGTCATGTCCAATTTTTAGAATACTGGAGATCTCCAGTCTTTAGTGTGTCTGCTATTTAGCTGATTGGTTCTTATTACATGTACTTCTAAAAAGGAAACATTGTACAGTATAAGAGTTTATTCATTTGGATTAGATTTATTAATCTAAATTACCTGCTAGTCTGACAGGTTAAGAAGGAAGTAATCGTTTTTTCATGATGGATAAACTTCTGCTGGTGTTTGGATCTTATGATGCCAAGCGTGCTCTGCATTGGTGCTAATGTCTCATGGTTTTCTATTTACATACCTGCTGCCCAGAGGCAAGTGTTAATTTAGTCCATACGGACTACTGACCCCTCTTGAGATTGCAACATACGCACTGCTAAATCAATGTGTTTAGACTTTGAGGTATCTAACTCTGGACACGTGACATGTTTGTAAACCTCTTGATTTTCAGCAACATGTTATAGAAAACACTTATTAAAAACACAAGTTCTGCTCAGTGTCACCCATTGCTGTCGCAAGAATAAACAGCAATATCTGGTATGTTGCAAGCTTTCAAGATAGCCTGAACTTAAAAAGTTAGTCCATTAGTTGTATCTGATGGATATAAATTTGCCTCCTAGTTCACTTTGTGTTAAGAGCTAAAACTGTGAACCTGACTTTCTCTTCCTGGTGGGTAATAACTGAAAATAAAGATTTATTTTCATGCTCACTTCTTAAAAGTCATAAAAACAAATAGGAACCCATTTATTGCCAAGTGTCTCCTGGTTTCTGCCCTGTGTGCACACCTGTAAGATAATGCTCATGTTTTTAAATTGGATTTTATATAGTAAATTTATTTGCTAAGCCAGGCTGTCAAATTACACTGTACCTATCTTAATGACTGTTATAGTTGGGAAAGTTGACTTATTTCGTTTTTTTTTTTCCTGCCTTTCACGCTTTCCACACCATGGAAGGGAAAGTTGAATTCTTGTTAAATGTGAATTTCAAGGACTAATGACATTTGTCACTTTTTGAGGGTGAAAGTTAACCAAACTGAGTGGCTGCCTTTTATGGACAAATGGTGTAATACAGCTGTATTAAACTATATTAAAGGGCCATGGCATTAGGAAGGTTGAGAAACACTGGTGTAATACCTTGAGAGGAAAATCCATTTAAAGGAATCAGAGCCCTTAAACAGTCATGGCAGCTGGTGTTTCAGTGAACTTTCATCTTGATGCTTTGAGATGGAAATGATTACAGCACAGTCATTTTGTTGAAATGATACCAGCAAAACACTATTTTGAGACCTGTGGAGTTAACTAAAAATTTTAGAAAATGTCACCATATACTATATAACTAGTTATTTAGTTTTATTTTTAAAGTGGAAGGACACATCTCCAGGGTTGTAAATATATTTGAGACATTTTTAGTGTGAGGTTGAAGGGAAAATTATTAGGCCTTCATACTGATATTTTTCTAACTGCTAGAATGGTTGCACTGAAACAAAAGCATAGGAATTGCTTACGAAGTCTGTTGTGTATTGGATTTTAAAGATACATCTTACAAAAGCACTTGATGTGGAAGGAACCTACAGGTGTTAAAAGGTGTTTACAAACTTGAGAATGTGAAGTTGCTAGAACCTGACCTTAACTTGCGAGGTAAGGTGGTGCTGTGAGTGTACTAATGGACGTGTAGTCCAGGGCTGGCAAACTCCCTGGCTCAGGTGCAAGCAGCTCTACTTCCTAAAGTGAGTGCTTAGAAAATAGGTTCCAGACCAAACATTCATAACTGTACTGAGGTTGGTTAAAGCCAGCTCGTCCACAGAGTTTTGATTGCTAGTATGTTTATACAGTAAAGCGATGACATCTGAGCTTCTGGACCCTAGTGTCACCATCCGCAAAATAGGTTTTATTGTCAATTGAATACTGACAGCTTTCAGAATTTGGGTTCCCTTCTTGTTTAGCTGTGCCTGGGGTAACTTCTAACCTTTGGTATGTTTCTCTGGATTTGAAAATCCATTTTAAGTTTGAATGTTATGTGAGGGGATTGAAAGAAGTCTGAGGAATTCGAGACATCCAAGAAGATAGGGAAATCAAGGTTGTAACAAACACGAGAAGCTTAATTTCAGGAAATGATACTAGGAAATAAACTGTTAAAAGTTGTCCAGGTGTTTGCCACAGATAAAAGTAGGAACGTTGGAAATCATTGTTGCTTAATACTCTGTACTATGAGAGGGTTCAGTGATTCACACTGGCCTGTTTTGGTATATACCTGAGCTAAGAATGGCTTCTGCATTTTGAAAGGGTCATGAAAACTGCCACAAAGAATATCCTAAGCCCACAAAGCCTCAAACAAGTGTCCCTTTAAACTGCTGACCACCAATCTAAGCTGTCACTGCTAGGTTAACAGTTCTTTGAAAAATACATTCAGTTGTAGGTAAAGTGGCAATTGTAAAGCAGACTTAGCTTCTTAGTAAAGCTGGTTTTGTTATTTTAAGATGTAGTTTGCACCTTAGAATGTATTTTTAAAGCTCTTAAGGGAAGTATAAATCTATAAAAGTAGCCCTAATGCCATGACTGTAGTTAATATTTCACATTTAGTGACACTTAACGTCCCTTAGGGTAAGCTCTTTCTGTTGTAATTCATTTGTCATGAGAAGATAATTCCGAGCATTTTATATAGGTAAGAAGACATCTTTTAATTCCATAGGTTGATCAACGCTGGAGCAGAAATTAACGTCTAATGGAGACTGCAGTTTTTAGAGCTTAGAATGCCCATCTAGGCGAAATTTAGCTTTTATGCTGTTAATTACTTCTATAGTAAGTAGGAGTCAGTTTACACCTCAATGGAAGGAAAAGGTGGGAAGTGGCACACACAAGTTAGAAAATAATTTACCAAATTCTTTGTCCCTAGTGTTAAGTTACTGTCTGTCAGTTTTTGCTGTCCATTTGGGAGGATGTGGCACGTGGTGGGCTTGTGTGAGTACCTCCCTGAAACTTGGGTGTGGGAGACTGAAAGCTACAAGGTTGTAATGTTGCATCTGGTGATTCTGATCCAATGTGGACTTAAAACTACTTAGAGGATTGATCCATACCAAGTGATCAGATGATTGCTGTGAACTGAAGGTGGGGTACCTTTATTCCTTACATGTTACTGGAATGTAGATGTGCAAAGTCAGTGGCTGACACCAGGGCTGCCGCCTTGCTGGTGCGCCAAGCCAGTTTTCTTTGGACAGTTGTGTTAGTTTGCATGGATCACTTTGATTGCAGTTGTAGTGGATTCTTTTCTAGATTTCAGTATCTTAAAAAATCTCTAAAAAAGTTGCATTCAGTCTTAGATACCTACAATGAGAAGGTGTTTAAAGTGGTCCAAGATAACTTAGTTCTTGGCTCTTGACGATTGAGAATTTGGGACTTAAATGTTAGCCAGAGAATATGTCTGGGAAAAACTTTTATTTTGGGAACTTTGCATGTTGAATTTCACGTTTTACACTTGAAGCATAATGAGAGGTAGGTTACCTTGTTTGGCAGCCACCCTCTGAAACACTGACAAGCTCCCGAGTGCACACAGTAGCCTATGTGCTCACTGTGCCTGGTTTTGGAAAGAAATAGGCTACATTGAAGATGGATGGTTTTCCTTTTTACCAGACATGACTAACATGTTTAGACCTTAAGACTTGGTCAGTTAAACACTTAACATTCAGTTTAAGGACAGGCGATTGGTTCATTTTGTGTATTTCCCCCAGAAATTCAGAATTTCCAGTGAAACTTCCACTTTTTCTTGGAGGTAGTGGGGTATAAAGAAGGATTTTTCCCTAGAAACCACAGATAATTTGGTTTCAGTATCACTTCATTTTCAAATTTTGTCATTTACTCCTTTCGTATTCCCCAAGGCTTTACTTGGGTACCAGAGTTTAAGTTGGGAGCTTCTGAAGAATGTGTGGGAAGCCTCGGTTGGATTTCTGAGACAGATGTTCATTGGTCCTGGAGAAAATAATCAGTATCTGGATGGTATCCTGAGTGTACGTTGAAGATAAGTTACTATCTGTCAACAGGGTCTAGGAGATCGAAGTGTTTTATTAACAGATGCACTGACATTTTGAGTCAAATGCTAGAGCTGGAAGTCCCCTTAAGTCCTCTGGGTGCCAGAGTGCTTGCTCTGAGAAGTTTTCTTCAAGATAAAATAGACAATAAGAGAAAATTGCCTGTGAAGAAACTGTTAATTGAAGAACATGAGCAGCACTTCTCAGTTACGGGAGAGCGTGGATGTTGTCTTTTTCAGTGTCATCAATCTCCTGCTACTTGGGGTTATCAAAATTTAAAAATACAGAATTTTAGAGGAGAAATTTTGAATTGGTGTGAATATTGCATCTGTAGTAAAGAAATGGCTTACTGACTTGACCGTCCTGTGAGTTTGTTACCAGCAGGTCAAGTGGGCCTTTTTTTTTTTATTCTCTATCTCTGCAGCTGCTCTGAAAAGGTACCTTGCCACAGATCAGAAGGGGCGAACTTAAATGCTTATATCCAGGAATGGTTCAATTTGAGTTAAGTATGATGGAGAAAAAAGACTTAGGAAACAAGTCTTTTCTAGTGTTATGAAAAGAAGGCAAATGCTCTTTCACTTCCTTTGTAATGGACTAAATAAAGTCAGATTTCTGTTTCTAAGTGAAGTCCTATTTTCACCTTGAGACATACTTGGAGGGCTGCAGAGTGGTGGGGGACTGGCTCCAGGCTCCCGGGTTTGGAAGAAAGATGGCAAGTTACGGGAACTGTTTATTCTCTGAGAATGTCATCATACCTCGATAGCGTGTGTGTGGGCCCTACTGCCTGTGCATGGTAAATTGAAGTTGGCGAGGGAGTCACATTGAGCCACCCCTAACCTCACCACTTCAAGCAGACCTTAAAAGCTGGGAGCTTCAAAAGTGGTCTGGATCGCCCTAAAGCAGCGGTTCTCAACCTGTGGGTCCCGACCCACACTACAGGAACTGTATTAAAGGGCTAGGGTGTTAGGAAGGTCCAGAACCCCTAAAGGGACCCCATAGCAGCATATAATAGGTTTGTATGTTTCTTGGGGATTTAACTGAAGTCTCAGAAGAACCAATTTCAGAATGTTTTTTGACACCTGTAAATAAAGGAAGTGATGACTGGCAAAGTATGGAGACCATTACTGTAAGCAAAGGAATTCAGAGATTTGTCAAGAGCCAAGAATGAACTAGGACTTAAGAGGGAAGCTGGGTGGCACCTGTGGCTCAGTGACTAGGGCGCCAGCCCCATATACTGAGGGTGGTGGGTTTGAACCCAGCCCCGGCCAAACTGCAACAAAAAAAATAGCTAGGCATTATGGTGGGTGCCTGTAGTCCCAGCTACTCAGGAGGCTGAGGCAAGAGAATCACCTGAGCCCAAGAGCTGGAGGTTGCTGTGAGCTGTGACACCAGAGCACTCTACTGAGGGTGACAAAGTGAGACTCTGTCTCTAAACAATGTACTTCCTGTCCAATCATAGTTTTCTCAGTTTCTCATATTAATAGCTATTGATCTGTAACATTTTCCATATAGCAGATGAAACATACAGGTGGATTTTCCTTCAGTCCTCACTGTGGTGATCAGGGTGAGGGGAGGCAAGGCAAATGAGGCACACAGACCAAAAAGTGCACATTTCCTTCCCTATCACATCCTAGGTGCCTCACACTTCTTACTCTAGTGCCCAATATCAGTCCCAAACCTGGTGGTAACAACATACATAGATATTCTACTGGTGAACTCTCTTTCCATTCCTTGAACAAGGCTTCATTGATCACGATGCATGTTCAGCATCCTGTTAGTTCCAGTTAGTTATTATCTTATGTAAAATGTTTGCACCTATTCTCATAAGTGATGTGTGCTCATAATTTTATTTCATTTCTAGTCCTCACCTAGTTTTGCAATGGTAGCCTCTTAAAAGGAGAATAGTTTACTTTGTACTCTTATATTTTTGGAAGAATGTCTACGTTACAGGTAATAATCCGCTCCTCTGAATATATTCGTGTCTGGAACCTATTATGGGGTGTAAATTTGAGCAATTCATTTTTATATCTCTGGACCTCAATTTTCCCCTTCTGAAAAATGGAGATAGTGAAAGCTGTCTTATAGCTTTATGGGGAACACAAAAGATACTTTTAAAAAAAGGTATATAGCCCTGTATTGGACCCAGCGAGGATGTTTAACTGATAGATTGTAGGTGGGCTTCACGCACTTTGTGGACCACGTGTTCGTCCTCTCCCACCCTCTCACTTTTCTGGGTCCACACTGTGCTGTTGATCATTCTCTAGAATTCACTTTTACTTCATCCATTTTATAAGTGCCTGTTAACGTCCTTCCATTTCAAGTACAATCCCGTTCTAGTAACTTCTAGTTAATTATTTTATGTTGAACATAGTAAAATAATGTTCTTTTTTATTTCAGAGTGATATGGGAATAAAATAATATTTTTAAAATTCACTAATGTGCTTTCCATCTAATGTATTTCCTTTTATCTCATGACCCTCCTCCTCTTCAGGTAGATATTTAGAAAACTGTATGGTAAACTTTTCCTTACTCCAAGGAAGGACAAGTAAAAATAAAGATATGTATATACTATATATTATATATATATATAATTTTTTCTTTAAAAAATCTATATTTTTAAGAGAAAAAATAGTTTTATACATAAAGTATACAGTAGAACTGGAAGAAGATGGATTTTATGAGACTAACCATAAAAAATTCACCTTCTCACCCTGATGAGTTGAAAGGATTGAGTATTAAGAAGGAGAGAAGCAGCAGTGTAGACTAGTGACACATGGGTTAGGCAGGAGCCTGCCTCTCATCTGGCACCAGTTTGGGGTATAAAGATGTGACAGAAAGCTCAGATAATTATAGATATTCCAATGCAAAGGTAACTTGTGTTTTCTTTCCCAGGTAGATCCAGGCAAATGCCAGATAGCAGAGCAGAAATGGCTGGGAGGGAAGTTTGGTGATGGGGTATGGACAGCCTCACAGTTGTGCACTGCACCAGTAGGACACAGAGCAGTAGTGATGTGTCTCAGATGTATGCCTTTAAGAAGAGATGATGAAGGGCTGTCAGTGACCAGACCAAGTTTCCCAGCCATGTGGTGGCCAAGATTGGAAAATGATTCCAGAATCCAACAGGGGTCTGAAAGTTAGGTAGGAGAGAACTGTTCTATTAGGTTGGAGCCTGGATATTGGGTTGAAGACTGGAATTTCATAGATCAGCACCCAAAGATAGGTGGGAATGAGGCCATCTCAGTGGTGCCAGCAGATAGCTGATGACCCAGCCCGTGTATTTCCTTTAAGACCTTAACATTATTATGGAAGCCAACCAGAACTTAGATATCACTCCAAGAAAAAGGAAAGGAGGAGAAATTGATTGAGCTAAAATTTCTACCAATTGGCCAGGTGAAGGATATATAATGGGATTATGTTTTATATGGAAAAGTTCTGTTTCTTGCACGCGTGTGTTTGTGAAATGAGTTTTCTACCCACTACAGACTCATGTCACCAAATTTAAAACATGCTTGTCAGAGACACTGCAATGTGTTCTATTGGGAACATACCATACTGTGACCCCTGGCCAGCTATTTAAACTCTCCGTCTCAGTCCCTATATCTGTAGATGGAAGCATGGACTTTATTGTCACTTTTTTAATGATTAAATGAAAAAATGTGTTCCACAGTGCCTAGTATCTGATTGGCATTCAACGTTTGTCATTTCACTTCCTAAGTCCCACTCCAGAGGTAAAGTGTGGGGAAAAAACAAAGAGCTTGGGGAAGGTGTTTGTCAGAAGATCATTACTACCGTTGCTGCTAATTACGAGACTACCTGCGCATGGCCCAGGCAGGGACTGCGAACCACACAGTTTTCAGCTTGACACACAATTAGTACAGCCAGGCCTGGGGATGAGCCACAACTCCAAACTCCTGTCAGCCTTTGTTATCCTCATTTGCAGAATCTCAGGCATCAGCTGTGTGAGACCATGCCGTTAGTATCTCCTCCTAAGGAAGCTCACAGTTTTTTTATTCTTCTGAAGGAAAGAAGGAATCCTCGCAGATCTGTCCTAGTTAATAGTCATTTCCTAAATATGCTACCACAAATCAAGCCACATGAAAATGAGAGCTGCTTTTGTGTGTTTGCTCTTTTTTGTCCTTCTGAGATTCTGAGCAGAAAAACTACAGAAAGTTGGCTGACTTTGTTTTCTTCAACTTGTGATTTGATAATATGCCTGTAATTAAATACCATGTAATTTCATGCTCAAATTTTAGCATTAGAAAATTTTTTTCCTCTAGGTTTTGTATGTTATTTCAGTGTCAACAGTTCTCTCTAGACATGTGGTAGGAAAACGATTCACACTTACCCGCTAACACTTTATGGGAATTTGTCAGTGACCACAAGGGAGATGGTTCTGGAACTGCTTAGCAGTGTGGGAGAGCTTTGCTTGTTCTTATCGATAAAAAGAAGAGTGAAGCTAAGTCATCTCTTATTACACAGAACCCATTTCATACATTTTCTGGAATAGACCCAATTTCAAACATCCTATCCCTTTGGTCTCAGAAGTACATTCCTTCTTTTCAGACCAAATGTTCAAAAAAGAATCTCAATTTGCCTTAAAGATTATTGCTGGCTAAAGAGTCTATGGTTCTGTTATAGGCAAGAAAATGAAGAGTCTGGGAAGAGGAAATAGAGTAGAAGTGTTGGGGGTAAGAAGAAGATGAGAAGGTGAACTCTTTCCTAGGGAAGAATTGCCCTCAGTGAGGGAAGCTGGGGAAACACCAAAAACAACTTCCATTTCCTCACAATCTCCTTAGATTTTTCCCATGACCAAATATGTGCTTATCGATTTCAAGATCAGGGCAAAAGGATTTTCTCTGTTTAATTGTGCCCTTGCAAGTTAACAATTAAGTGCTTTGGTAAATGCTATAAGCACAAAGGAGGGTATTTAGTGCTCTCAGGATCAATGGTAAGTTCAAGGCTGTGTGTGTCAGGGAATGACCACTATTCACTCTAACAAAGTCTCCAAACAAATACTGTCCATCAGGTGCTGGGCTGGTCACTGAAATAACAGAGATGAGTAGAGGCCAGTATCTGTTAGGAACTCAGAGCCTAAGAAAATAAACAAACATATAAGTAAGTACAATAGACATATAAACAAGACTCACATACAGCTCAGACATGCAATGCTTAGAGGGAAATGTTAAAGAAAGGGTTCCTGCAATAAGGGAATATTTATTTATTTTTAGGTTTTTTTTAATTTCAGATTAAAATACGGGTACAAACATTGAAGTGACATCATTTGCATTAGTTCCGTGCAAGCTATAATTGAGCTGTTCCAAGTGCCCATCAATGAGGGGATATTTAAAGTGAATGCTAAAGATGAATAAAAGTCCTATCTGGAGAAGTAAAAACGCATTTTGGCAGAAATAACAGGGTGAATACATTCTGTGCTGCTTCTTTAGCACAGAAGCTGGGTTTAGAATATTCTAAATAGGCTCGATATTTTTAGATCATATAGTGAATGGGAGAGAATGGGAAGAGATAGCAAGTGGTAAGTAGGTTAGATCATGAATGGATAAGGACATCTCTTAAAGCATTTGACCTATACCCAAAATGCCCAGGAAAGGAAAGTGCTTTGAAGCAGAAGACAGAACTGCATTTGGCAGCAGGCTTGAGAGAGAATCAGAAGGCAGAAATGAGTGAATGATACATGCAGGAAGATATGTTGGGGTATCTAGAGTTAGTACATATGCGAAATAAAGAGGGTCTCATTTAAGACAGTAGTAAAATAAAGGAGCACAGCATCCTAACTCAAGAGATAGTCAAGAAACATTAGATGGAGTCCGGTAACGACTGATGTGAATGGTGAGAGAGACTTCATGTTCTCCTGCCCATGTAACTGAGTAGATTTTGAGAAAGAAAATTAAAATGGGGATACCTTGAATTGGAGGGGCCAGTAGACATCCAGATAGCAGGAGACAATTGGATGAATTGTTGTCAAGAGCTTAGGAGAGACAAGCAGTGCCAAAATAGGGAGAGTACCGAATTCCATCACTTATTTATTTGATGCCTGCTTCATAGTAGCCACCAAGCTACACTTAGTGAGCCAGATGGAAAATACTCCTGGCCCTAAGGATTCTTCAGGTTTAGGGGATTGGCAGAGAAGGCACAAGTAGTAGAGGACATTAGAGGAGTGCAAGGGACGGTGAGGGTATAGAGGAGGGTGCTAGGGAAAAGCTGGGCATGAGGTGGGACAGAGAAAGGGCAGCAGGCTAAGCAATGTAGGAAAAAAAGGAAAGTAAGCTGAGAACTGAAGACTGAGTAGAAATGGACCAGAAACAAATACAAAGGGAAAAAAACTTTTCAGGCAATGGAGAGAAGCACGCGTGAGCGAGCGTGGCACTCTTTGAGGAGTTGCAAAATGTTTCCAGCATTGGGTTAAGTATAAGAAAAGAGCAGCAGGTGAGGCTGGGGAAGCAGCTCAAGCAAGATGGTGGCGTGAGCTATGGCAGAGTTTAAAACGTATCCGGTGTGCAAGCAAAAGCCCCTTAAGGATATCTTAACAGGGCAGTGATACAATCAGATTTGTATTTTAAAGCTTCACTCCAGCTACTGTGTCGAGAATGAGATGTTAATTAAAATAGTGAGCCCGGATATGATTACCTTGGGCAAAGACCACAATTCGATTCAGCCTCCTAATGTGTTCCGGCCTGCAGAGTGCTATGTTATTTATTCATTTAATTCTGCGTTAGTTAAGAACATTTAACAATTGGGAGCTCTCACATAAAGTCAGGCTTCTTTTGAAAATTAGAAGATCTGGCAATGCTGGATCTCCATTCCTGAGCTGTCCACAATTGGCTGGCTCTAGATTGTCCAACACACGACCCTTCCAGACAAGGCGGGTGCCCGTCTGCTCTATCACCATCTGACAGAGGCTTTCAGATTTTATTGCTTCCACCTCACCAGAGAGAACACGTAGATGGAGAATGAGGGTCCGAGTGCTGCCTGACCATAATCAGACTCTTCTGCCAGACCATTCTTGATTCCTATTCATGGACTTTGTTCTATTCCTTTTTCCTTTTCTCATTAGATTTCCCCCCTGTCTTGGATTATTCCCATTGATATCAAAACTTGCTTTTTTTTCATTTTCATTGGCCCATTGCCCTACCAGCTATTCTCATATCTTTGTCGTCCTTTGGTCTCAAATCATATTCTGTAGCCAACCACTCTAACGATATTTCTTGTGTCAAAGTCACCAGCAACTTTCTTGCTCCAAGTACAATGTGGAATCCTCAGTCCTCACCTTACTCAACCTATCTGCTGTAAACAAGTCAGCTAGCCATTGCCTTTTATCTGAAACCATATTTCACCCCCTCTTAACTTCAAGGATACTATATTTCCTGAGGATCTGCTGACCCTGCCATTTCTCCTTCTCAGTCTCTTTTACAAGTTTTTCTCAAGGAAGGTGGTAAAATATCACATCTCAGTCTCCGGATCTCTTCTGTCTAGAGTCACTCCCAGTTACCCAGCCATGTCATCCAGCCTTGTGTCTTCAAACCATCTATATGTTAAAATTTTTTGAGTTCTGAGCTTCAGCCCCTACCTCTCCACTGAGTTCCATACTCATGAATCCTTGTTCCTATTTGATTTTGATACATAACTAAAAATCACCTCAACCTCAACATGCCAGATATAAATTCTCCTCCACTCAGGATGTCCCTCCCATAATGTCCCTTTTTTTTTTTTTTTGAGTCTCACTTTCTCACCTTGGTAGAGTGCTGTGCTGTCATAGCTCACAGCAACCTCAAACTCTTGGGCTCAAGTAATTCTCTTATGTCAGCCTCCCAAGTAGCTGGGACTACAGGTGCCTGCCACAACATCTGCCTATTTTTAGAGACAGAGGTCTTGTTCTTGTTCAGGCTAGTCGTGAGCCTGTGAGCCCAGGAAATCCACCTGCCTGAGCCTCCCAG
Organism: Galagoides demidoff; assembly: GCA_963574575.1. NCBI lineage: Eukaryota > Metazoa > Chordata > Mammalia > Primates > Galagidae > Galagoides > Galagoides demidoff. The sequence continues at coordinate 45,363 of CAUYQV010054777.1, forward strand.
AGTGCTGGTTACAGTAGTGAGCCACCGCGCCCAGGATAGTGCTACTATCTTAATAAATGACATCACATTCTGCCAACCAGCCATGACAAAGACTTCTGCAATATCCTCATCCCTTCTTTTTCCCTCACATCACACATCAAATTCAATTGGGGTGGCAAATTCTATTGGCTGTACATTTAAAAATTTGTCCAGAATTCAATTCCTTCTTAACCTTCCACTGCTTGCACTCTGTCCAATTCACTTTGCTCTCCTGTCTGGAGTATTACAAGAGCAGTTGTCCCTGCTGTCAAGCTTCCTCCATCCCCCACCCCCAGAATCTACACGCAGAAAGGAATCAGCACTTGAAAAGCAAGAGGGTTTCTCTAATATTGTATCACGATGATTTCCAGCTTATTTGCTTTTGGCAACAATGTTACAGGAGTAAAGTGTGTCCTTGGTGCACCATGATATTGATATGTTTTATTTCTGGAGATTTTAATTCTAGTAACTCGTTGAAGGTGGTACCTGTCTACTGACCGTCTCCACTGTAAAGATATAAATAAGTGTAGATTATTTGAGCATGTATAAATGCTCTATTTCTCCTCAAACTTAAACCCACTAATTTTATCAATCTTTGGTCAATCTTGGCTACAACAATTAAGAATAAGATCTTTGCCTAATGTGATTTAATTTTAACTAATTTCTGCTACATTTACTAGTTGGAATTCTGTAGGAAACAACTGGTCACATCTCCTTCATTATTCATGCATTCATTTGTCGTTAATTCAATGATATATTCATTCATTCATTCAAGGGTCATTCTATAAAATAACTGACCAGAAAATACTGTAGAGTTTTCTCAGATTAAAAGGGACTAGATGAAATGTGGGAGTCTTTAGATTCTGAAAAGGAAAGTGGATATTAGTGAAAAAACTGGCAAAATTCAAGTAAGGTCGGTACTTTAGTTAACAGCAGGGCATAGGTACTAATTTTCTGGTTTTGATCATTGCACTATGGCTGTGTAAAATATTGACATTAGAGAAAGGTGTGTAATGTGTATACAGAAACTCTCTGCACCATTTTACAACATTTTTGTGAATCTAGAATTATCTCAAAACAAGGTGCTAATGTTTCTTAAAGCAAAACGGACTGCACCCAACCCAGTTTTCCTTAACATTGCTAGGAGTCAGCAACTGGCTTATCAGTACAGTCCTGTAAACACCTGTAACCGAGGCTCAGCTTGCTTGACAACTACAGAATCTGCTTATCCTCCCTGCTGACTGTTCTCACTCTTTCCCAGTAAGAGAGGGAAAGGAGAGGGAAGAGGATAGGTGTGCTCCCACAAAATGGGTACCATGTAAGAGTGTATGGCACATCTTCTGGGTGTAGGATACAAGTACAACAGGGACCGTTCCTAAGAAATGCAAACATTGTGATCTAATTGTTTGTACCCTCACATTAATCTGAAATAAAAAAAAAAAAAAAGAAAGAGAGAAAGAAAGGGAAAGAGGACAGTAGGGCCCTTCTCCTAGAGCTAATCTAGCTACTTCTAGGTCCAAGCACAAGCCACAGCAGACCTAATAGCCTTTGCCACTGATACCACTTGAGCTTTTCCACACATCACCATGACTTTTTTCTTCCCCGATATCCCTGGCTCTTCCTTCAAAACGTAACTGACCAAATCTTATCACTTTCATTATTATAACCCTAGTCCAAATAACGATCATCTCTTTCCTGGAATGCAGTAGTAAACTCTGTATTAGTTATCTATTGCTGCATAAAGATTTCCCTAAAACTTAGTAGTTTAGGGATGGAAGTCACAAATAAGATTGTCTTAGCTAAAGATGAGATGAATCTAGGCAGAGGCCTTGAGATTGTCTTAGCTCAAGATAGCATTATGGGATTAATCAGAACTTCAGAAGCTTTATGCTTCTTTTCAGAAGGGGGACTCTGGTAGTTTTTTGAGACAGGAGTCTGCCAGCCTCCTCGTTTTCCAACAAATCAATAAACTTTTCTTTCCTTCTCTTTAAAACAAAATACAAAAACAAAATAAACTCAGTGGCTTAAAACAACATTAGTCATCTCACAGTTCCTTTAGGTCAGGATCCCACATGTAGCTCAGCAGGCTCCCCTAGTTTTGAGCCTTTCATAGGCTTTAATCATGGGGTCAGCAGGAGCTGCATGTCCTGGCTCAACTGTGGAAGAATCTACTTCCAAGCTCACTTGTGAGGTTGTTGGCAGGATTCAGTTCCCTGTAGTTTGTAGGACTGAAGGCCTCAGCGCTTCACTGGCTGTGGACTGTAGGTCACCCTCAGTGCCTTGCCACATGGGCCTCTCCATAACAGAGCTTATAACATGCTGGCTTGCTTCAGCAAAGCAATCCAGTGAGAAAAACCAGAGAGAATATGTAAGCAAAGCAGATGCCACATCTTTTATAACCTGATCTGGGAAGTGACATAAATTATTTTGTCACAGTCTATTCATTTGGTCCAGCCCATACTCAAGAAGAGGAGATTACATGAAAATATACATTCTACGAGTGGGGTCACTGGGGCTTTCTTAGAAGTCTGCCCTCCAGAGCCTCCTATCTAGCCAACCTGCTGCCACCATGTCTGGCTCCTAGCAGTCTATTTTCAATGAAGCAGCCAAAGCGATTCTTTTTAAGTCAGATCATGTCTTTGTTTTCCTAAAATGACTGTCATTTCATTCAGAGCAAAACACAAAGTACTCATGATAGTTTATAATCCCGTACATGATCCATCCCTCATTCAGCGTCTGATCTTATCTCCTGTCATATCCCCATTGCTCACCCTGCCTCAGCCACATCGTCCTCCTCACCGGTCTTCAAATGGCCAGTGATGCCAACACCTCACACCCCCTCAGGGCCTCTGCCCTGCCTCTCTCCCACTATCCAGAAAGTTCTTCCTCCAGATTTTTATGTTGCTGAATTCACTTCTTTAAATCTTTGCTTAAATATCATGCCCTTAACACAATCTACCCTAGGAAACCCACCCTTGTCCCCAGGACTTCTTATTTCTCTTATTTTTTTTTTACTTTTTCTCAAGGCATTTCTAATAAACGAATTTATTTACTGATTATGCAACACTGAGCAGAATGCTGAGTCCGTAAGGCAAAGATTTTTTTTTTTTTTTTGAGACAGAGCCTCAAGCTATCCCCCTGGGTAGAGTGCCATGGCATCACAGCTCATAGTAACCTCCAACTCCTGGGCTCAAGCGAGTCTCCTGCCTCCACCTCCCAAGTAGCTGGGACCACAGGCGCCCGTCACAACGCCCGGCCATTTTTTTTTGGTTGCAGCCATCATTGTTGTTTGGTGGGCCCAGGCTGGGGATTCGAACCCGCCACCTTAGGTGTACGTGGCTGGCGCCTTAGCCGATTGAGCCACAGGCGCCGAGCCAAACACACATTTTCAAAACAACTATTATTTTGAAGAGCCCAATTCAACAATTTTAAAATTTTGTGTGTTCCCTTTGGCTGATTCCTCAGCATATTTGGGCTGATGTCATTGATAAGAGTGAAGGGGAAGATGAGTCCATGCATGAGCAGGAGAGGGGCCCTAGGTGACAACACTACCGTTAAGATAGCTGTGGCCTCATACATTCAATGGAAAAGCAGAAGGGGGGAAACTCACAGGAAGAAAGAAGCTGAGAGGAAGAAACTTGCGTTCTGTAAGAGAATAGATCAGTGTAGAAGGGCCCCAAACAACACATAATCAACCAGCTTCCCCGCTTTGGTCCCAGGGGAATTATATATCACTTGTGCAAATTGCTATAAATAATTATTGATTTTGCAAAAATTATAACCAGACAGAAATGCTGGTTATGGTGCCCCATGGGAGCTACATGTCTGAAATAACTAGATTGGAAACAAGTAACCGCCTCCAAGACCTGCCCCCTCAGTGTGCAATAGCCTGAGTGTTGCCACAGCCCAAGGGCACCGCTCCCCTTCCCCCAGATAGGTGGGCCAGTGGGGCTAGGGGTAGGGAGAGATTGGGGCAGAGGTGTCTATGCAGATACAACTGTTGTTTAAACTGGAAACAGAGCTTTTGAGGGTATCTAAACTTCCATTCCATTCAAGATAATAGAAGGTGACCACACAGAAGGATTTCTTATCTGTTCATTCAACAATTCCTTATGGGAACTTTCTACCTCCCAGGTACTAGGCAGTGGACAAGCAAGGCAGACATGGGCCCTAGAGTTTCCCTGAGCTTATACTTTCAGGAAAAAGACCAGAAATGACAATAAGAATTGTGAAGGTGGCTCGGTGCCTGTGGCTCAGCGGCTAGGGCGCCGGCCATATACACTGGAGCTGGCGGGTTTGAGCCCAGCCTTGGCCTGCCAAACAGCAAAGACAATTGCAACAAAAAAATGGCCAGGCATTGTGGTGGGCGTCTGTTGTCCCGGGTGCTTGGGAAGCTCAGGCAGGAGAATCACTTGGACCCAGGAGCTTGAAGTTGCTGTGAGCTGTGATGCTACAGCACTTTACCCTGGGCGACATAGTGAGACTGTCTGAAAAAAGAAAAAAAAAGAATTGTGAAGGAAACAGAAAATAATGGAGATATTTACCTTTGATAGAGGGATCAGGCCTCTTTGGTTTTGTTTGTGTGTGTGAGGCTGTGGCTTTTTTTTTTTTTTTTTTGAGGGATGGGGTCTTGCTTTTACCCAGACACCAGATAGAGGGATAGAGATAGAAGGAAAGAGAGAGACAGAGCAAGGGATCCTCCCACCTTGGCCTCCCGAAGTGCTGGGATTCCAGGCAAGAGCCACCAAGCCCAGCCTGACAAGGCCTCTTTGAAAAGAAAAAATTAAAACCCATGAGGTGAGCTGGCTGTGTAAAGATCAAGAGAAAGGCCAGCCCAGGCAGAGGGACAGCATGTGCCAAGGTCCTGAGAGATGTATCAAATGTCTGCGATTGTTGTGGAAGAGAACATAGAGAAAAAAATCTGCAACTGAGACAAAGCATTAATTAGGAGCCTAGAAGGACCCATAGACAGCAACTTGGTGAACACTATTAATTGTATTTTCTTTTTTCTTTCTTTTTATTTTTATTTTTTAAATTGAAACAGAGTCTCACTTTGTTCTCCTCGGTAGAGTGCTATGGCGTCATAGCTCACAGCAACCTCAATCTCTTGGGCTCAAGTGGTTCTCTTGCCTCAGCCTCCCTAGTAGCAGACACCAGCCACAACTCCTGGCTATTCGTTTGTTTGTTTAGCAGGCCCGGGCTGGGTTCGAACCCACCAGCCCCCTCATGACTGAGCAACGGGCGCCCAGCCCATTAGTTGTATTTTCTGAAGTTTATTTATTTGGTGTATTTATTTTATTTTTTGAGACAGAGTCTCACTCTGTCACCCTGTATAGAGAGCTGTGGCCTCATCATAGGTCACAGCAACTTCAAACTCTTGGGTGTAGCTGGGACTACAGGCGCCCACCACCACCCCCAGCTAGTTTTTCTATTTCTAGTAGAGACAGGGTCTCGCTTTTGCTCAGGCTTGGTCTCGTGAGCTCAAGGGATCCACCTTCTTTGGCTTCCCAGAGTGCCGAGATTGCAGGCGTGAGCCACTGCTCCTGGCTTCATACTTTCTGAAGTTTAGAGAGGCTCATTGTCTTCCCTAAAGGCTCACAGTAAGTCCATAGAAGAGGGGAACGAGGACCTCGAACTCCAAACTATTTTATATTACCCAACCTTCTGTCTCTCTGCCTCTATCTTTTTCACCATATTTCACAATAGATCTTATTTCTCGGTGCTTAACTGAAATTCTGTGCTGTCAAGGTATTTTCTTAAATAGTATTTCTGTTCTTACTAGGAATTCTGCTATTGGAATAATTTTTTCCCTGCTTTATAAACTATGAAGACTTTTTCAAAAGATACAAGCTTATTTTTTTCTACTTTAAGAAGTGCATGCCACACACACACAGATATACACACTTACACACACACACATGCTTTCTCTTAGAGGAACGACACCCATTACATGCAAAGTGGCAAACCAAGCCTGCTCTTTAACCAAGCAGAGCAATTTGAGTTGACCCCATTCCTGGTCTTCCAAAATATTAGAAGGTGTGTGTGTCATACGAGGGACTTGCAGATTCAGAATGGATGTAAGAGTCACTTTGTCTTTTATGTTCATTTGTTTGTTTGCTTATTATCCAATTGGTCCCACAGCAAAGCTACCTCTCAAGTGACCACACTTTGCCAAGCTGCCCTGATGGCCTGTGTGCTTATCTGTAACCCCCACTGGACCAAGAGCTCCATGGGTGTGTGTGGATCGATCCTAAGCATCAGAGCCCAGTGCTTTGAAAGTACCCCAGGGATATTTGCCGAAAGTTAAATGACTGACTGAATGGACAGATGAAGTCTTGAAGGCTAACTATCCTCAGCTCTTAAGTAGAAAATTCGCCTGTCAGAAAGTGGCTCTGGGCTCGGCACCTGTGGCTCAAGTGGCTAAGGCGCTAGCCACATACACCTAAGGTGGCGGGTTTGAATTTAGCCCGGGCCCGCCAAAAACAACGACAGCTGCAACCAAAAAATAGCCAGGTGTTGTGGCAGGCGCCTGTGGTCCCAGCTACTTGGGAGGCTGAGCCCAAGGAGACTAGGTTGAGCCCAGGAGTTGGAGGTTGCTGTGAGCTGTGATGTGACAGCACTCTACCCAGGGGGAGGGCTTAAGGCTCTGTCTCAAAAAAAAAAAAAAAAAGAAAGAAAGAAAGAAAGAGGCTCTATACTTGTGCATTCCCCAATCTTGTCTGCAAACGCTGTTACCAGTGAGCCTAGGTACCATTAAATGTTTATCCACCATTAAAAACTATTAAAATCCAGTAATAAATTTTACAATGACTTTGGTATTCCCAAAATTTCTTTCTTTCTCTTTCTTTCTTCCTTTCCTTTCCTTTCCTTCCCTCCCTTCTTTCTTTCTCTCTTTCTTTCTTATCTCTATCTCCTTCCTTCCTTCCTTCTTTTTATTTAGACAGAGTCTCACTGTGTTACCCTGGGGGTGTGCTGTGGTGTCATAGCTCACAACAACCCCAAACTCCTTGGCTCAAGTGGTCCTCTTGCCTCAGCCTCCCAAGTAGCTGGGATTACAGGCACCTGCCAGCACATCGGGCTAGTTTTTTCTCTTTTTTGGTAGAGATGGGGTCTCACTCTTGCTCAGGCTTGTCTGAACTTGTGAGCTTAGGTAATCTACTCACTTCAGCCTCCCAGAGTGCTAAGATTACAGACATGAGCCGCCGTGCCCAGCCTCAATTGTATTTCTTATGGTTTTCAGTATGTAACACATGTGCAATTCCAAAGTCAAAGCACTCTGGGAAGCCTCACTCCCAGCTGTCCCCAGATACTCTAGTCCCCAGGCCCCATGCCCTATAGGTAGAATGAACAGTTCCAAACTTTGCCTGTTATCTTTGTATAAATATTAACAGTGACCCTTTCACTCTCCAAAGTATCCCATTTAGGCAAAAAAATAATATGGTTACTCTGTGGTTAACCACTTTCACTGCTTTCTGCAAGCTTTCCTTTCTGAAGAATCAAGCAAATAGCAACATATAGTCCTCTTTTCCTCTCTGTCTTATGCATTCTTTTCAGCACTTGCTTTTCTTCCTAACTACCCAGACAACTTTTCATAGAAATAGTCCCTCATCTCTTTCTTTCTTTTCCTTCCTTCCTTCCTTCTCTTTCTTCTTTTACTTTCTTTTTTTTTCCTTGCAGCTACATGGCACTCATGATGTAAATGACTATGGCTTAATAACCAGTCTTCCCTCAATGGTAAATTAGATTATTTTCAAGTGTTTGGTTTTATTGTTTTTTGGGTTTTTTTTAGAGACAGAGTCTCACTTTGTTGCATTACAGCTCACAGCAACCTCCAACTCCTGGGCTTAGGTGATTCTCTTGCCTCAGCCTCCCAAGTAGCTGGGGACTACAGGCTCAGGCCACAACACCCGACTATTTTTTTGTTGCAGTTTGGCCAGGGCTGGGTTCAAACCCGCCACCCTCGGTATATGGGGTCAGCGCCCTACCCATTGAGCTACAGGCACCACCCTCAAGTGGTTGTTATTAAAATCAATGTGTCAGAACTACTAATTTTCACATGTGGAATCATGTCCTTAGGAAGATACCTGAGTATCCTGAAAGCCGGGGCACTGGGTCAGGTTCAAATGCATTTGCAATTCTGATAGATATTGCCAAACTTCCTTCCATTGGGGTTATGACATTCTGCAGTCCTAAAACAAGATGTGAACAACCAAGCTTTCATATAACCTTGCTCTTAAATGTTTCACAGACTACATGACTCAACCCAGAATTAGAAACTATGACCCAGACAGGAATAATCTCTGCTTATCCCCTTTTCAAAACCAGACTTGGCTACCTAGACCTGCCAAAGAAATGCTAGCACATTAATAGATCATTCCAAGAGTGATAGAATCTGACAATTTTTTTAAAGTTTCTATTCCTACTTTCACATTGTTAGTGGAACTGCAAACTATTATAGCCTCTTTAGAAAGAAATATGAAGAATCCTCAAAGAACTTAAATTTGACCTTCCATTTGATCCCATAATTCTATTACTAGGCATCTACCCAGAAGAAAAAAATCATTTTATCATAAGGACATTTGCACTACATTGTTTATCGCAGCTCAATTTATTTTTTATTTTTATTTTTATTTTTTTGAGACAGAGCCTCAAGCTATCCCCCTGGGTAGAGTGCCATGGCATCACAGCTCATAGCAACCTCCAACTCCTGGGCTCAAGCGAGTCTCCTGCCTCCGCCTCCCAAGTAGCTGGGACCACAGGTGCC
>CAUYQV010054783.1:0-29069 GCA_963574575.1 Galagoides demidoff
CTTCTCTCTTGGCTCTGCTCCAAACCATCAGCTAATTAGCTAAACTTCTGTCCTTTCAGCCTCCTTCTGGACAGGAGCTTCTGTAAAAAGCTGGCTGCAGTCCACCATCTTGGCTCCGCCCCCCGGGATTTCTTTTTAGAGTGATGAAACTGCTCTGGAATTAGAGGTGATGGTTGCACAACCTTGCCAATGTACTAAATGCCACTAAATTTTATACTCTAAAAGGTAAATGGTATGGTAAGAGAAATAATTGCAATTTAGAATATTGCATTGGAAAAGCAAGGTTTACCCATAGTTAGCCCTCGAATAAATTCACATGTAACATAAAATAAAAATAAAATAAAACCTGTTATGGAGAAGGAAGGAAGGAAGGGAGGGAGGGAGGGAAGGAGGAAGGGAAGAAAACTCGAGAAAGAATATTGCCCTGAAATAGTATTTACATTGCTCACCGAGATTTTTGATGACCCCTTAAATTTTGCTCAAGTGACAGTAAACCTCACTCCCCTCACCCTAATCCCAGCCCTGCCCACGAAGACACCAAGCGAGTGGACTTGAAAGTCTTGGTCAAGGAGCTGAGCCAGGCAGAAGCTAGCACGTGGCTGGCCCAGGAAGACTTATGAAGAGGCAAAGCCACAGGGCCGGCTTCCCAAGGAACCCCGCTAATCAGCCCACCCCCACCTGCAGCAGGGAACTTCCAACTCCTGGGCCCACTCAGCCCACATCACTGGCCCAGGAACAGGAGAGACCTGGCAAACTCCTCACCCCAGCACAGGAGACTCAAACCCAACTTGGGGAGGAAAAGTGTAATTTTCTATGGACAGGGAATTCTGTGCTTTTTTGTTATGGGGAGGTTGTTTGTAGAAGCATGGTTTTGTTGTTGTTGTTGTTGTTTTGTTTTTGAGATGGAGTCTTGCTCTGTCTTCCAGGCTGGAATACAGTAGTGTCGACACAGCTCATTGCAGCCTCAAACCCCTGGGCTCAAGCTATTCCCTGGCCTTGGCCTCCTGAGCAGCTGGGACTACAGCACATCCTCTCACGCCAACTTTTTTTTTTCTTTTTAGAGACAGGGTCTTGCTATGTTTCCCAGGCTAGTCACCAACTCCTGGTCACAGGCAATCCTTTCACCTTGGCCTCCCAAAGTGCCGAGATTCTGGTTTCAATAGGATCATTCTCACACACACACACACACACACACGTACACACATGCACACCTATACCCTCATCCCCAGCTGTGCACCTAGGGTCTCCTAAAACTTCATTGGACAGATGTGGATGCCAGATGTGGGAAAGAAAAGAAAGACAGGGCTGAGCTGAGTCAGAGAATTCACTATCTGGGGCTAATGGATTTTTCCAGAACCCCACTGATGGGTGGCCATGGTGAGCAGTGAGTAGAAGCAAGCCCAGCCCACTTGGTTGGCAGTTACTCCCCAAAGGACTCATCTTACTTCCTGCATCTCCCTCCCCTCCAACCCCTTCTCCTCAGCCCCATACCTCCTCCCAGACCAAGTTAGACCTTTTGCCCCCTCCTGGGCACCCAGCCCCGGCACCAGCCTTTGAGAAAAAGAAAACTTTATTGCAAGGCAACTGGCAAAGAAACAATTTTTTTAAAAAACACTCAAATCTGTCTCCTGGAACTGGGAGCGGGGGCCTGGGTCAGATTTTATAAGAGTAGGATAATGAGGCATAATCTGATTGGCTGTCTGAATGAGGTAATACCACGAGGTGTGATTTGATAGGGTCATTCTATGGAATGATGCCAGGGCTTGATGTGATTGGACCTTGCATCCAGCCACGTGGCGTTTTCTTCTTAATTCAGTCCTCCCTCCTCCTCTGCTCATGAAGCATTTAGGTTCCAGTGGTTACAGACTTGGTTCATCTAAGCATGCTTTCAACCCGGTCCATGGCAACTGACAAGCAGCTCACAACTTTGTTGCATAAAAGTTGAGCCAGATTGGTCATATCAGAGATTGGTCTGATATGGTTACACTGGGGTTCAAACCCGGGTTTCCTGTCACCCAGATCCAGCTTGTTCCACCAGGCAGCACCTGCTTCCTGAGGAAATGGGATTTGAGCCAAGATTTCCATTATTCCTGGGTTGGCATAGTGGGAGAGGGATGAGGGCATTCTGTGTGGTCAAACAAGGAGGATAAAGTTGTGGAGGCTGGAGTGAGAGAAGCAAGAGGCAGGAGGTGAGTAATAGTAGCAGCCAGCATGTAATAGGCACTGCCAGACTCTGCTCTAACTACCCCACAGTCCTCTGAGGTGGGACCCATGATTGTCTGCAATCTGCAGATGAGGAAACTGAGGCCCAGAAAGGCGAAGCAACGTCATCAAGAGCACAGCCCTCTCCCTTCTGTTCCTTCTGTTTGGGGACCAGGCTGGGAAGAGGGTCCCTAGTCTTTCTTCCCTAACTAAGAACCAAGACAAAGATGGAGGCCGGGGAAGCCCTGCTGGGCATAGGAGCAGACCAGGAGGGGCCAGACGAAACCAGAGGACAGGATTTCTTAGAATTTACAGTATGAGGGAGGCTAGGGCTGCCCTGTGGCCTTCACAGCAAGGAGAGATAGGGCGATAGATGACCACACCAGTGGCCTTAGGGGAGGAAGCGCTGCTGTTCCCCTCCCCCACAACATCCTCAAGGCTTCAGCCCCACAACAAGGCATGGGAGGAGCTTTTACATCAGGCTGGAACACACACGTGTACATGAATACCTGTACACGTACGTATACATCATGCCCACACCTACACATCCCGATCTGAGTGCTGCATCCCACATGCAAAAATAGGCCAGAGCATGTGTGTGTGTGAGTTACATCCCTGTCAAGGCACTTCACACCTGGTCACCCATGCATACCCATAACCCCAGGGCCAAATGGGGTACCTCACCTGCATCCCCAAGTAGGGACCAGTGAGGAGCACCTCCTCCCACAGGCTTGTCACACTCAGTACCCAGTTCCTGGATCCCTCTGTCCTTTTGATCTCTCAGATACCCACTATCCTCTGGGAATGGCACAGTCACTAGTATTTTTTTTTAATTGAGGTGAAATTCACATAACATAAAATTAACCATTTTAAAGTATACACTCCAGTGTGGCCTTTGGGATGTTCACAACACTGTGCAGCCAGCACCTCTACCCACCTCCAAGGTATCTCCATCATCACATCCTGTCCCCATGATCAGTGACTTCCCATTCCCCTATCTCCTCTAGCCTCTGACAAGCAGCAATCTGCTTTCTGTTTCTATAGTTTTATCAGTTCTTAACATTTCATATAAATAGAACCAAATGACATGTATTCTTTTGTAACTGACTTCTTTCAATTACTCAAGTTCTCTAGATCTTGGCTCAAATGTCACCTCATCAGAGGGACCTTTCCTCACTTGCCCAGTTCCCAAATGCCTCAGCCATCAGCTCACAGCCCTCAGTAGCATCTGACATAATCCTGATCATCTGTTTGTTCACATGAAGATTTGTCCATCTCCTTCTCAAAAGGTCACATCCTGAAAGGCAAGGAATAGGTTTTATTCTCTTTGGAAAGTTGTGAATGAGTAAGCGAATGAATAAATGGATGGGGGGGATGAACAAGTAGATGGATGAATGTATGGATGAATAAACAAATGGATGGATGGTAGATAAATGAACAAGTGGGTGGATGGATACATGAATGAATAGATGGATGTATAAATGAGGAATGAATAAATGACCTATGTGACACCCTCCTTCTTATTTTTTCTTTTCTTCAGGTACTTTCAGGATCATAGTTTATTTATTACTTCAGATAAAAAGATAGTATACATATTAAGGAATACCTTAAAATTCAACTCCAGAGTTATACACCATCTAGTATTTTTGCATCAAATCTTAACCAAAACAATGTCTAAACACCTAAAAACCCCACTATTAACATGAACCATCCTAATAAAAATTTGACATTTATTTGTTCAATGTATATTATTTACATTATGAAACCAATCTTGGTAGGATAAACAGTGATAAATAGTAAAAATAAGCTTTAAAAAGCAAAGGTTTATACTATCATAATTGTATATGAAAAGCAGAAGTCTCTGTTACAAAATTCTTAGTCATCTGAGTTGTGGTCATTACTTGCTACCCATTTACATGCAACACCTGCTAGGACTGACATTTGATATTTTTCCCTAAGAAAGTGTGAGTAGGTAAGTGACATTTCAGAGCGGACATTAATTTACTGTGGACAGAAAAAGAAATCTGTCCTCAAGATTGGTGCTGGTCACAAGCCTATGGAAATTATAAAAAAAAAAAAAAAAAAAACAGTAAGACCATGAAGAAAAAAATTTCAAAAAGGAGATGCATAGGCAAAAAGTACCATGAATGGTGCAGCTCAAAAAAATCTGGGGCCAATCAGATGCACATCTTTTTTCTCTCTTTCAGTGAAAGGTCTATTTTGTCATCAAATAACAATGACTTCTGAAGCAAGTGAGGGGCACCTGGTGTACAATTAATTAAATCTTGCAAAATACTAAGATGGGGGCAGGGGCAGCAAGAATGGGACATTTATATATAACTCAAACTATTTCTTACCTGGAATGCAGCCCATCCCAACTGGCTTTGTGAAACAACTGGACCTTTATGATTTAATAGTTAAAATTGTAACAAGTATAATAATGCAATAGATTTACATGGGAAGCAAAATCCAAGGGGCATTTTATATTAAGTATTTACTGTGCTGCTTCAATTTTTTTCCCTTTATTAAATCATAACTGTGTACATTAATGCATTTATGGGGTGCAATGTGCTGATTTGATATACAATGTGGAATGCTTACATCTAACTGATTAACCATCTCCTCACTTACTTATTTGTTATGGTAAGACATTTAAATTTAAAAATAATTTTGCTGGCTCGGCACCCATAGCTTAGTGAGTAGGGCACCAGCCACTTACTCTGAGGCTAGTGGGTTGGAGCCCGGCCCAGGCCTGCTAAACAACAATGACAACTGCAACCAAAAAATAGCTGGGAGTTGTGGCGGGTGCCTATAGTCCCAGCTACTTGGGAAGCTGAGGCAAGAGAATCGCTTAAGCCCAAGAGTTTGAGGTTGGTGTGAGCTGTGACGCTAAAGCACTATCCTGAGGGTGACATAGTGAGACTCTCTCTCAAAAAATAATTCAATAAATAAATATAATTTTGCTAAGTATACATCTCAACAACTGAGGTCTATGTATAAAATGTCCTATAGATACAGATATTTACCTTTGGCACGTTGAAGGCCTTTTTGTGACTTCTGTCTGAATCATAGGCAGAATGCTAGATACAGAGGCACATGTAGGAAAACTCAAATTGAGGTAATCCACAAGTTGTGCATGTGTGAGGAGGCTGGAGGTACTTCGAGAGTCAAAGTAAACCAGAAACCTTAAACAGGTAACAGTGAGAGTGGCAACAGGGAATGGAATGCCAATATGGCAGTAAAACTTTAAAAAAAAAAAAAAGAAAGAAAGAAAGCAGAAGGCCTCTCCTACCAGCAGAATACTGCATACATAGAAAAAGAAAAAGCCACTCACCATTTCCTGAAACAAAAGCCAATTACACTGTGGGAAAGTACAAACTGCACAAAACCAGAAGCCAAGAGAAGAAAATCTACTGGTTTACAGGAAAGGAGACCATCTCATTCTGGGCAGTCACTTAGTGAAAGCTGCCCCCGCGGCCCACTGGACCTCGTTCATCAGTGTTGGCCTTCAGACTCTCCACTTCAGCGGCAAAGCCGAGAAGCTGCCGCGCTCTCCTGGTGGCTAAATCATCACGTTTATCCAGAAGAGGACCAAAAGCATTCTCCAGACATCGGAGGCGTGGACCAAGGAAATGAGGGCCAGGAAGCACTTGTCCGGGCGGTGAGGGTCATTCACCCATTCGTCAAGAACAGCTTCTTCTTTTTTTTTTTTAGAAAAAGACAGAGTCTCAGTTTATCGCCCTGGGTAGAGTACTGTGGTGTCACAGCTCACAGCAACCTCCAACTCCCGGGCTTAACCGATTCTCTTGCCTCAGCCTCGCAAGTAGCTTGGACTACAGGTGCCCACCACAACACCTGGCTATTTTTTTGTGCAGTTTGGCTGGGGCCGGTTTCGAACCGGCCACCCTACTCACTGAGCCATAGGCGCCGCCAAGGAACAGCTTCTTATACTTTTTTTTTATTAAGTCATAACTGTGTACATTTATAGGGTACAATAGGCTGATTTTATATGAAATTTGGAATGCTTACATCAAGCTGGTTAACATAGCCTTCACCTCACTTACTTGTTGTGTTAAGACATCTATACTCTTAATAGATTTGACATGTACCTTTGCAATATGCACCGTAGGTGAGGTCCACCCAGTCTCCTCCCTCTGGTCCCCCACCCGTCCCCTCACCCTCCTTGCCCTCCTCTTCCCTCCTTCATTCTGGGCTACAGTTGTGTTTTATCATTAGTATGAAAATGTGGGTGATTATATATTTGTTTCTTCCGTTCTTGAGATACTTTACTAAGAAGAACATGTTCCAGTTCCATCCATGTAAACATAACCAGGGGCTGCTTAATGTTGTTTATGATGGGATGTGTTGCCATGTCAAAAAGTAGAAAGTTCTGTTGTCAACATGCCCTTTTCCGCCAGGTTTTTAGCTAATCGTTCCACACATTTCTTTTCTTTTTTTTTTTTTCAGACAAGAAAACCTTTTATTTTAAACTACAAATAGTCAGCAGGTGGCCACAACTATCCATGTTCTGTTATAATCACATAAAACCTAGATACAAAAGCACCACTGATTATTGCTCTAGAAAAAAACTGCATGAACCATTCAAATATGCACAGTAAAAACACCACAGTATGTACAGGACTATATTTTTAAAGCAAGTACCTGGAATGCTGAATCAGTGTTACACACAGCTTCCAATATTCAACTGATATTTATTTTACTTGAGGATGAGGGAAATTTCCAAAAAGCATGACGATGAGGGGGTAAAATGTCCATCTTTATACATTTTTGTATGCCAACTAATAGAGTCCTAAAAAATTAGCAATTACAAAAGACTTGGTAAAAATAGCTTTTAAAAGTTGTCCCAAGAGATACATAAAATCAACCCCAATTTTTCACAATACATTCTCCCTTGTTATCTACTGATTCAGTTTTCTGTGCCTTCCTTTCCAGCTTCCTGCTTTTCCTCCTTCTTCCCTTTAGCCCCCCCTATTGATCTTTGTTCCAGGTTCTTTCTTAGCAGATGTTTTTCTTGGTTTAGGTTCAGGTTTCGGAGGAGCAGGTTTTGCTGATTATCTGGCAGGTTTAGTTACCTTAGATCCAGCTTTGCCTTCTGTAGTCTCTGGAGACTTTCTCTTCGCCATAATAACTGTGTTGGTGCAGCAAAAAGTAAAGCAAGGGGCTGGAAGTGCTGGCTCCACCTCTGGATGCTGCCTTGGCGGCAGCAGCCAGCTACTCACACACAGGAAACCGGGGTTCCACACATTTAAATGATAATGTAATTTTAATGGATTCCACGTCTCAGCACTAAGTAATTCAATCCAGCACGTTTCTGGAGTCTGAGTCCCCTAACATGCTCCATCAAGTAGAACGTCTCCCCTTGGCCCACCTGACTCACATTTTACCTATTTTGTTAATAGACTTTTACATCTCATTCCACAAGCCTCTAGTTGTAACCTTCCTCTCAAACCTAATTCAGTTAACTTACAACCACGTGGCTCAGCTTTCGTAGCTCAGCGTTCAGGATGCCGGCACATACACAGGGGCTGGCAACAATGACAACTGCAACAGAAAAATAGCTGGGCGTTCTGGTGGTTGCCTGTAGTCCCAGCTACTCAGGAGGCTGAGGCAAGAGAATCACTTAAGCCCAAGAGTTTGAGGTTGCTGTGAGCTGTCACACCACAGCACTCTGCTGACGGCGACAGAGTAAGACTCTGTCTCCAAAGGAAAAAAAAAAAAAATACAGCCACGTAATCCAGATGATACACAGTCATTCCAACATAATGGGTAACCGTCGCAGTCCTCCTCCATCGGGCTCAGCCGCATTTCCTGGGAGTCGCCCTCATGGTCCCACTAGTCATGGAGGCTCTGCACGTCTCCTTGCCACCCGCTGCCCGCTCCTTGTGGCCTTGGTGCTGCTCTGGGTCAGTGAGGGCATCAACAACCTCCTTCTTCGTATTCCTTTTTTCCATTACATGGCCCCAACTTCCTTCTCAAATCTCAGCTTCAATTCAGTGACATTTATCACACACTCACTGTATGACAGGTCCTGTCCCAAATATGGGGGCTTTTTGCTGTGAACATGAGGCACAGGATCCCCATCCCCATGACACCGTCATCCTTGGGCAGAGACAGACCATACAATCTGGTGACACAGAAGTTACCTAGACTTGAAGCTGTTACTAGGAGCGTCATCTTATCCTTTTCAGTTCCGTTATTTGTTCAACAAATATTTACTGAGCACCTACTATGTTGAGGATCAATGCAAATAACCAGCTGTCTTAGAGTGAGTGTTCAGGGAAGGCCTTTCTGAGAAGGTGGCATTGGAGCTGAGAAATGAAGATGGAAAAGAATCAGGGTAAAGCATTCCAGGCACAGAGAACAACAAGTGCAAAGACGAGTTGGGAAAGGACCTCATAGAACAGAAAGGACCTCGAGGAACAGTGATGCCGGTGCAGCAGTAACAAGGCGGAAATGGTCCTATCACCACGTATGTGATGTTAGGCAACACAGGTAAGTGCTTCAAGCCTCAGTTTCCCCATCTGTTAACGGGAATCTTAATAGTGAAGACTTTTTCAGAGTCAAAAAAAATCCAGGACAAATCACCAGCAGTCACTGGGGCATCTGAGAAATGAATGCCCACTTGTCGTAGGGGACAGATCTTTGGAATTCTTAGTAATTGCAGGACAAGTTTAAGCCTCCAGGTCTTGTGTGGCCCCTCCTCCCAATGTCCCCAGCCTATCTCCAGCTTATCTCCAGCTCTTCCTGTTTACCTGAGCCCACTACATGCTGCCTTGAGAGCTGTTCCTGGTCACTTCCTCACTGGCCACCCTCCCGCTTCAGCCAGCCCTTCACCCTTCCAGAATCCCCCACATGGACTCAACACTCATCCTTCCCATGCTTGTTAAAAATGTTTATTTAATGGAAGGAAACTTTATAAAAAAGAAGAGAGAAACCTCCGTGGTGGAGGGGATTTCCATGATACCACTTCGTGGAGTAGCTTTCCCTGCCCTTCCCTTCATATCTCAGAAATGCTCTGAAACAGAGATGGGATGAGCACCCCTAGCTCTGAGGATGGAGAATGTGTGGCTACTCATGAGGAGATGAGTCACAGAAACGCCGTTGCTAAACCTCCACCTCAGACAATGAGCCAGCTCTCTTGTACTTGTGTGATGGATTTATTTATTTTCACTCAACCTCACATACCACAGGATGGGGGTGGGAGGGTAGTTACAGCAAAAATATGCTCAGAACCACCTCCATCACCTCCATCTCACTCAGAGAGGAAGCCAAAGTCCACACCTCGGCCCAAAAGGCCCTACACAACCAGTTCCCATCACCTCCCTGCCCTCCCCTCTTCCTGCTCTCCCTCTCACTCCCTCTACTCCAGTCACACAGGCCTCTTCATTATCCCTCCAACACCACAGGCACATTCCTGCCACAGGGATTTTTCACAAGCTGTTTTCTCTGCCTAGGAAATGCTCTTCCCCCCTGATACCTGACTCCTTCCTTTGTTACCTCCATGTCTCAGCCAGTCATTTCTGGCTCAGTCATACAAGCTCATGCCTGTAATCCCAGCACTTTGAGAGGCTAAGGTGGGAGGATCACTTGAGGCCAGGAGTTTGAGACCAGCCTGGGCAACATAGAGAGACCCCATCGCTAAAACATTTTTTAAAACCTTTCTCAGCAAAACCCTTCCTGATCTCCCTATTTTAATTATTATATTGTACCCTACTTCTTTTTTCTCAATGACACTTATCATTACTAGTCCTACTCTATATTTTTCTTATTTATTTTTTTACCTGTCTCCTCTACTAGTCCATCAGGACCACAGAGGCAGAAACTACATCTATTTTGTTCCTTACTCTTTCCCCAGTGCCTGGAACATAAATATAGGAGACTATCTTTGTGATCCTGACACGTGGAAAGATTCTTAAACAAGACAAAACTCCAAAACAGAAGATTAACAAATCTGGCTATATCCAATTTTCAAACTTTTGTACAACAAAACACACTGTGAATAAAATGAAAAGACAAGTCAGATGAGAAGTTTATGATTAATAAAGATTTGCTAAATGAGTAAAAGAATAAAAAGTGAGTGAATCCTAACACTCTGGGATGCAAGACAAGAGAATCACTTGAGCTCAGCGGTTCAAGACCAGCCTGAGCAACAGCAAGCTCCTGTCTCTACTAAAAAATAGAAAAACTAGCTGGGCATTTTGGTGGGTGTCTGTAGCTCCAGCTGCTTGGGAAGCTAAAGTAGGAGGATGCCTTTTATTCGGGAGTTTGAGATTGCTATGAGCTAGGCTGATGCCACAAAACTCTAGCCTGGGGCAACAGAGTGTGACTCAAAAAAAAAAAGTGAATACATATACATTTATTATGGTTGAGCAGTAAGTTTATCCCTGAGCTCCTTGGTAAACAAAGCAAAAAGGGAAACAGGATTAGTTACATTCTCCATAGAGATAAAATAGTCCAGTTCTCAGGGAAGCCCCTGTGCCAAGCAAGTTACATGCTTCTTCTCATTTAATCTTCACAAGAAATTTCTAGGGATTGTGTACATTTAGAGATAAGCATTTATAGATATGTAAGGGAGGTTTAGTTGCATATGTGAAGCCACCCAGCCCAGTCTGGATACTTGTTCTGCCCAGTGCCCAAACTCACCTGCTAACCACTAAGCCAGCTTTTCCCAAACTGCTAATTAAAATAATCACCTGGGTGCTAGTGAAAATATAGATTCCCAGGACTGTCTCCTGAAAGTCTAATTCACTATGTCTGTAATTAAGCAAGCACCCATAGATTCTTCTTGTGATCCATAAAGTTTGAGTAATGGCACTTCATGCCACAAAGTTAGAGAAAGAGACAAACCAAATACCTAAATGTGAAAAGCAAAACTTTACAATATTTAGAAAAGAATTTAGGAGACTATGACCTTGAGACAGAGAAAGATTCTTCAACAAGTCAAAATGTACAACTATAAAAGAAAAAATTGGCAAATGTGGCTAGGTCCAATTTTCATACCTTTGTACAACAAAACATCTTGTGAATAAAATGAAAAGACAAATCAGATGAGAAGTTTGTGAAGTTCCTACATGACAAATGTGTATATCTGGAATATAGAGTTCTGAGAAATCAAGAAGAAAAAGATGTATATCCCCACAGAATGGGTAATTCATGAAGGAAGAAACCTAAGTGGCCAAAGAATCTTGGCAAAGATGATCAACAGATGACTATAGGTTAAAATCATTTTATATCCACCTAATTGGCAAAAAAAAAAAAAAAATCAGTTAATCTGAGTGTTGCCAAGTATGTGGAGAACACAAATTTCCTTTGTCTGGGGGGAAGGGGTGTGAATTGGTAATACCATTCTGCATAACACTTTGGAAACACCAAAGTTGAAGACAAGCCCTTGAGGAATCTGCAAGTCCATTCTGTGTAGATAGCCTAGTGCAGGGGTCAGCAAACTATGGCCCATAGGCCAAACTTGGCCACATCTGTTTTTGTCAATAAAGTTTTACTGAAACACAACTACAGCAATTTGTTTACATAAGGTCTATGGCTGCTTTCATGCTACAACAGCAGAGTGGAGTAGTCACAACAGAAGCCATTTGTCCCAGAAAACCAAAAATATCTACTCTCTGGCCCTGTACAGGTAGCATTTGCCAATGCATATGCTGGATTAATACTTCTCAAACTTTAACAGGCATGTAGATCACCCAGGAATCTTCTTAAAAGGCAGGTTCTGATTCAGCCATTCTGGGAGGAGCTTGAGAGTCTGCATTTCTAATAAGCTCCCAGGTGATATTGAGGAGTATTGAGGATCCAAATAACTCAGGGTTCATCCAGGATATGTCTGAGAATCCGTGTAGACAAGACAGAAAAACACAACTACATCAGCATCTTCAACTCATTTTTCTCTGGCAATTGCCAAGCAAAGCAGGCAAGAACTTTCATTCAACATTTATTGTGGACCAGACGCACCTGAATCAAGAAAAGAATTTGATACAATCGTATCCCAAAGAGATCTCACCAGCCTGGAAGGATAGACAGAAGAAGAAAAGTAACATATGGTTGCAGAAAGTCCTAAAATTCAGTCCCCACATCAATCATGAATCTGATAGATATAATCAAAGTTTCACGTGGATATCCCAGGTGGAAAGCAGCTCCGGAGTTCGTACAGCAACAGCTTCCAAGAAACCATGTGGAATGTTACAAGCTTCCCTGTGGCTCTTGAAGAGCAGTGGTCATACCTGTGGCCCCAGGGCACAGCACACAATGAGAACAATTGACATATCTTGGGTGAATGTTATAGATTTGTGCATGTTCCCTCTTTCCACAAATTCTCAGTCTGGATCACTTTTTCCCTCACCCATTTCCTGCTTACACATATGTAACTCAAAAAATATTTGTTGAAAAATACATATATAATTTGAATGATTCATATTTCATTCCAGGAGCCATCATATGTAAATACTATTGGGAAAAACTATGAGCCAGACTGGGCAAAAGGAATGAATTTTCAAGAATAAGCTGACATTTCCCCTGAAGAGAGCACTACTCTTCGGATGAGAACATGAGAGCTTTCTAAAAAGGAAATAAAGAGGAGAGTGGAGTTAACATTTTCTAAGTGCTTACTATATGCCATGTTGTGTGCAAAGTGCTATGCACAGAATAAACAAGTCTTAATCTTCTCAAATTATCTGAGGTAAGTTTGGTGGTCTCTACTTTAGAGAAGAGGAATTTACACCAGGCTGGCCATCTCCAACCAAGAGAAAGAAAGAAGGGCAGAGGGTCTGACTGAACTCCTATATTAAGAACAGGGCCAGAGGTGGAATTCTGCAAGAAATGGATTTTGACTCAAGAGAATGAAGAGTAGGGTGACTTTTGAGGAAGTGAGTTCTCCATCTCTAGAGCTATTCAAGTATAGATTGGATGACAACTCATCGACAGACTCTAGGGACCCCTTCTGATATGGAAAGTCCAATTTGCTTTATGTGGATTTTTTTCTGGATGTTTCCAACCTAGACCTACTATCCACCGGAGTCTACCTCCTCCCAGCTGTGGGTCCTGGTTGGGGCTGCCCCCTTCAGGCAGGCCTCCTACTTGCCTCCCTAGGACACTCTTGAGAGATATGGATCTCCAAACCAGGACCAAGGTAGGGAATAAGGCAGAACTCCTGCCCCTACCCTACCCACACTCAGGGGCAGCAGTTGAGCTGGAAGTACTCAGAGGGGAAGTGGTTGAATGCTACAACTGTGACCAGCAGAATGGGGAGCCTGGCCATGTTTTTGTTCTCTGCTTCCACTAGAAGGCCACACATGGGGTGAAAGGTGAGGCCTGAACTTCTCCTGGACAAGAACCAAGGGCTTAGTAGGTAGAGGAGAGCCCAGCTGTGTTGTTTAGGGTGCCAGGGCTGCACAGTGAGAATAGGGCTCTTGGGCTATACAGTGACATTGCCCACTGATTATCAGTGAGATGGAGTCACCCTGCATGTCCCCACCCTACACACTTTTGTGACAGTGATAAATCCAGCATGACCAAGAACTAGCCTGGCCATGATTGGAGTTGGGGTCTTTTTGTCCAGAATCTAATAAAATCTCTGACATGATTTTTAAAATAATATTAAAGAGAGAGGTCCTGGGTGAGAAACCGAGGAAGGGGTGGGCTTTGATGAGCCCTGGAAGCCCAAGATCTCTGGGAGACTCTCCCTGCAGAGAGGCCATTTCTTCCTTCCAGCTAAAAGGGAGGTATGTGTACCTGGTCATAGGGGGCAGAAAGCAGCTGGGACAGAGAAGACACTGACACACCCACAATATTACTAATCTGTTCTAGAAGCTTGAGACCCTGATCTGAGACATAGAGGAAGCCATCTGGATTAGGTAAGGCTGAACTCAAAACTGGCAATAAGCAAACTCCTGAGGGGAACCCAAAGAAGTAAGTATTCAGACCCCAAGACATTATCTCCTCCTTCAGTACGGCCCCCAGTATGTCTCTTCCAAAACCTCCATCCCTCTCCCCCAGAGCAGGAATCCTAAGGCCAGTAAAGTGTCCAGACACTTGTTGCTAAACTAGGCACAGAGGGAGGCCCCAAGGTGAGGATGGGTGGGGGACAAATTGTAAAGAAATGAATAAGTGGGAGAATAAATGAATGATGAACAAATGAGCACATTAATGAGTGACTAAATGAATAAGTGGAAGGATAGATGGAGGGCTAGGTGTGGTGGCTCATGCCTACAAATCTAGTACTCTGGGAGGCCAAGGCGGGAGGATCACTTGAGCTCAGGAGTTGAAGACCAGCCTGAACGACAGTGAGGCTCTGTCTCTACTAAAGATAGAAAACTTAGCTGACTTCGTGGCATACACCCTTAGTCCCAGCTACTCAAGAGGCTGAGGCAGGGCGATTGCTTAAGCCCAGAAGTTGAGATAGCAGTGAGCTATGATAATACCACTGCATTCTAGCCCAGGCAACAGAATAAGATCCCATCCCCCCCCCAACAAAAAAAAAGATAAAGTGTAGAGGGATAGATGGGTGAGTGAGCAGATGGAAGGATGGATGGATGGGTGGATGGATAGATGGATGGATGAAAAGATGATGGATGGGTTCACTGCCTGTAGCACAGTGGTTATGGCACCAGCCACATACACTGAGGCTGGTGGATTCAAACCCAGCCCAGGCCAGCCAAACAACAATGACAACTGCAACAACAACAAAAAAAAAAAAAAGAAAGAAAATAGCCAGGTGTGGCAGGCACCTGTAGTCCCAGCTAATTGGGAGGCTAAGGCAAGAGAATAGCTTAAGCCCAAGAGTTTGAGGTTGCTGTGAGCTGTGACGCCATGGCATTCTACCAAGGGCAACATAGTGAGACTCTGTCTCAAAAAAAAAAAAAAAAAAAAAGAAAGAAAAGATGATAAGATGATGAATGGATGAATGTAGGATGAACATATGGGTGAACAAGTGGATGTACAGAAAGAAAAATGGATGGAAGGAAGGAAGAAAGGATAGGTGGGGGGATAAAAAGGTAATAAATGCATGGATGGATGGATGGACAGACAGATGAATGAACAGGTGGATAGGTGGATAGATGAAAAGAAGAATAGATAGATGGCTAGATGGATGACAAACAGATGGATAGGAGGGAGGAAAAATAATTGGATTGGATGTAAGGATGGATGGATGGATGTATAGATGGAATGGTGATGAATGGATAGAAGGATGGACAGATGAGTGAACAGGTAGATGAGTAGAAGGATGGAAAGAAGGATAAATGGATGAGTAAATGGATAAAAGGAAGAATGGATAGATAGATGGAAGGGTAGATGAATGGATATACAAATGGACAGATGGAAGGAATGATGGATGAATGAATGGATGGAAAGATGAAAATATGGGTGGATAAAAAGATGAAGAACTGATGGATGGATGGGTAAAAAGATGAATGGACAAATAGATGGATGAACAGGTAGGTGTATGGACAGACGGATGAATTGACAGATGGAAAGAAGGAAGGAAGGGAGAAAAGTGGCAACCCAAAGGATAGATTTTAGGACAGGGAAAGAAGCATGATAGAATCCAAGGTGGGGCACCATCCCTTCCTCCTAGAAGCCTGGTCCGGAAACTGAAAAATGGACCCTCCCAGCCAGAACATCCCTGCTTCCTACAGGCCTTGCCTGAGGCCAAGCCCCTCATTCCCCAGACAAATCCATGTTCATCTGCAACCACCCACTTGCAGGCCTGGTCCTGCCCAGGAAAGCCCTCAAAGGGTGCTCCAGCCACCTTCCCTGCCAGAAGCTCGGGCTTTGATGCGCAGTTTGTGGGGTAGAGAAGGCTGAGTCAGACCCTCAGGGCTATGTCCTGGAACAGGGCAGGTCACCCCAGGAGGCAGCCCCATGGGGTCATCAGTGGGTGTCAACAACATATCTGGGGGCCCTAAGGCCTGGAATCCAGGGACCATTGCTGACCACAGCCCCCAGCAGGGCCTGAACTCTGATCTGGGCCCCACCTGCCCATTCAAGAGATGACAGCTGAAGAGAGTGGCTGGGAGGGCAGTCTGCAAGGCCATGTCAATTCTACTGGGAGCAGAGGAAGCAGACTGCTGAGGGGGTCTGGGAGATGCAGCCAGGTCAGTCCACCTAGAAGCCAGTAGGCAGCTCTGACATCCTGGAATGCCAGCATCCAGGGAACATGGCCTTAATAAGCAGCCGTGGGAAGCAGGCAAAGAGGAGAGCTGTTCAGCCCCAGAGAGGGAGTCCCCAGTCCAGGGGGATTCCCATAGCAGAGCCTGTAGGGGCAAGGTCCTGGGACCACCAGTGGGCTGCAGGAGGCCAAAGTGAAGCTTGAGCGCCCGCAGTTCAGCCCTGAGCAGGGCATTCTCCTCCATCAGTGCAGCCAGCCTGTCCTCAATGGCTGCATCGTTGAGACGCCGCTTTTCCCGGGATTTCTTGGCTGCCTCGTTGTTCTTCCTCCGCTTCTCCCAGTAAACCGTGTCCTTTTTCTCATCTGGCATGAACTCCCGCTGCCGACGCACAGTGGGGGCCCTGCCCCGACACCCCCACAGGGTCTTGCTACGACCCTGAGATGCCTCTGGCAGGTCCAAGAGACCGACATCCATAGCTGCTTGGAGGACCTGAGGAAGAGGAGACAGGCCTTGGAATAGACACAGGAGGTTGACCTGGATCACCCTGCCCTCTAATTCATCCTAGATGGAGGGTCAGGTAGACCCCTCCAATTGAGATGGAAATCAGGGTGCAGTAACAGAAAGCAGAGCTGGTAGGAGAGGCTGAGGAACAGGCCACAGT
Organism: Galagoides demidoff; assembly: GCA_963574575.1. Taxonomy (NCBI): domain Eukaryota; kingdom Metazoa; phylum Chordata; class Mammalia; order Primates; family Galagidae; genus Galagoides; species Galagoides demidoff. Next base: position 16,999 of record CAUYQV010054783.1, read on the forward strand.
CATCCTAAAGTGCTGGTTCAGTCCTATGTCAGGAGGATACCTGTTGCATGAATAAACAGATGAAGGACAAGTTCCTTCCAGGGGCATTCTCCTTACCACTGAGAAGATCAGCAGGCAAGCCAAGGGCTCAGTTCCTCAGAGCTCCAGGACAAGACTCTTGGAGACCAAGAAGGAGAAAGATGGAAGGCTGGACCTAGAAAGAAATAATGTGCACCCATGGAGTTAAACTGAGCCAAGGAGAGGTCAGAAAATACGCTGCTACTCACCTGCACTTTGCCCAGATTGTATCCCGAAATCTCTTCAATCTATGCCCGGAAGTTTAGACTTTCCCATCCATCCATCTACTGTCCACCCATTCATCAGGTCATCCAGTCACCCATCTACTCACTCAGTTGTCCATTTGTCCATCCCTCTACCCTCCCAACCAAGCAATTCACTATCCACTCATTTACACATTCATTCACTCATCCATCATCTTATTTTCTATCCATCTACTCAAACGTCCACCCATCTGATTATACACACCCATCACACCTAACACTCACTCTCCATCCATCCAACTGTCCATTAATTCACTGATGGAGTCATTTTTAAACCACATTGTTCCTTTACTAGGCATCTTTTCATTCACGTATTTATTCATTGGTTTCACCCATCCATCCATCTACTCTACCATTCTTTCATTCATCCAAATATCCCTCCTATGTGCCAGTCACCCACAAATCCATTCATTCTTCAAGATATTCATCCATGGGTCCATCCATCCAACCAACAGAAAGCAGTTCTTGAGAACATCCCACATGCCTCATGCTGAAGAACCCAAGTGTTAAGGATGGGGGCAGAGAAAAGAACCAAAGCTACTAGACTCCCAACTCCTAGAATAGAGTTCAGAAAGGATGCCCCCTGTCCAGGGATGTCCCAACAATGAGGTATCACCTCCTTTGCCTCAGCCCAGTTTCCCATATTGGTTTTCCTGAATATTCCAATACAATAATCTGGGTTCCCTATAACTAGGATGTCAGCACCTTGTGATACAAAACAAGTAGAGAAAAAAACAGCAACAAGATGGAAGGGTTCCACCTAAGAATTCAGAAAAACATCAAGAAAGCAGAGACATTAAGGGCCGGCATCATTATTCTCAAAATCTATAACTGTAATGTCCATAAAGGTAAGTATTACATCTTTTTTCTTGCCTACTGTTGTATCCCTGGTAACTACATAGTATTGTGGTTGTGGTTATTAATAGTAGGTGGTAGATAAACATGTGTTGCATGAATAAACAGATGAATGACAACACACCTTGTTCACAGCTGGAGACTGTTAATAATAATAATAATATTTTTAAATGACTCAGTCTGCCTAATGCATGAGTCTATTCTGCCACCCCAAAATCATGAAGATCTTACATTTCCATTTTCTTTGGAACTCAGCACTCAGTTTTAAGATAAGTTATGGTACCTTCCCTGAATTGTGAGTGCAGAGTTTTCTTCCCCAATATTCTTAACTCAGTCTTTTATTCTGTATTAACAGTTCATCTTAATGTCTGTGGCTGGATAATTATGTGGCACACAATTCAGGTCATGTTTGAAAGAGGATAAAAGCATACTCAAACAATCAAATAGCAACACCCCTAGGAATTCTGACCATGATCCTAAGTCCACATTTTCCAAAGTATGTTCTCAGGAACCCCACTGCTAAGGGTGTTATGCCAAAATTATTTTTAAAAGGTACAAAGATATTTGAGAAATACTGCATACTGCATTCCTTATTCCTTCGAGGAAAATCACTAAGTACATTAAAAGCTCTGAGAATTCCTACAGAAAAAAAAATGTTAGTTTTGTTTGACTTATAAACTCAAACTTATTTGCAAAAAAAATACTTCTATTTTACCAAAATACTCTGGTAAAAATGTTGGGGTGCATATTTATGCATTCATTATACAACACTACGCCATTTTCTAAGGTGGACACTGGAGCAAAAGAGGAAAATCAAACTGCTTCCCTGCTCTCACAAAGCCCCCACTCTCACGGAAAAGGTAAGAGTGAAATAATAATGGAGAAGGAAATAGGCCCAGAGAATCTTTTATCTACCCAAAACACACAGTAAGTCACTGGCAGGACTATGATTGGAACCCAAATCCACCTAATGTGTGAGTCTCTTCTGCCACACCATTTGGCCCCCTCATGTGTTCAGGAAACCTCTATGTCTCAAAATCTTGGTTGCATTTGAAGAATAAAAAATAAAAGCTGTGTGGGGTTCTGTAGTTACACAAATCAATGAGAACTCCCCATCTCCAATGCCTGTGCCCAGGACCCCCTCTGAGAAATTCTAGTCACTAGAGGGACTCCTGTGCCCAATTATAGGGCCCACTCATGGCCCACTCCACCTGCTGCTTCTTGCTGTGGCCCCACATTTGCCCACATAGTATGGGGCTGGGGAAGCATCCGCAGGCACCAGGTGAGGAGTTCTGGCTTTGCACTTGTTTGTGGCCATTTCTGGACTTTGCTCCTGGCAACCAGTTAATGACATAACATTGCTGAGGTGTCCCACTTAACTGAGCCCTTCCAGACACCTGATGCATCAGCCCCACGTACAGGTGAGGAAACTGAAGCCCAGGGAGTTGAGTGCCTGGCTCTGGGGTACTTGGAGATTCCAAAAGGAAACCTGCATTTTCCTCAAAAAATGGTGAATAACACCAACAACCCTGATGCAAAGACTGCTACTGACACCCCTCAAATCCTCCTCCCCAGGTCCCATTCACCCCACCTCCCACCAATCCCCCTCCCTACATCCCTGCTGCAGCCCAGGCATCTCCTACCCCACCTGGGCCTCTACCAGCCTCCATTCTTGACCGCCAAATCTACCCTCAGCAGAGACAAGGCTTTCTATACTTCATTTATCCTCAGTTTAACAGCTCCTAGGGTATGCTTATAAAAGTGTGAGCATTTTAGGCTCCTAAAACCAGTGTTTATACACCCTTCAATTCTCTCCCGCCCACCCCAACATCAGGGAATGAATGAAGGAAGAAGACACTGCATGAATATTTTTTGGAATGAAACAAGAAATGCATTAATAGTTGAATAAATTAAAGAATGAGTGAAATGTGAGTGAATGAATGAATGAAATGAAGTGCACCATGAGAATAGAGCACAGTGAGTCTGAATGAGTCCTCTCTTGTCTCAGAAGGACTGAGCCTGAGGCCAGGTGTGGTGGCTCACGTCTGTAATCCTATCACTCTGGGAGGCTGAGGCAGGTGAATAGCTTTGATGACCCCAGGGTTTTGTCTTCCTCCTTTTGCAGCCCAGCTCTGGTCTGGTCACCTGCAAGCCCTGTCCTATCTCCCAGAGCCAAGGTGGTGCTTTCCAGACACTGGCCAGGTTCAAGAATAGTCTGAGCAAAAGTGAGACCTCATCTCCACTAAAAATAGAAAAACTAAGGCAAGAGGATCACTTGAGCCCAGGAGATGGAGGTTGCTGTGAGTTATGATACCACAGCACTCTACCCAGGGTGGCAGCTTGAGACTGTCTCAAAAAAAAAAAAAAGACTGATCCTGAGTCTTCTAATGCCCAGATAGCTCATCTGAGCCCCAGCTAAGACATGACCCCAGACAAGCACTCACTCAGGATCCCTTGTCACACCAGGCAGAGCAGCCTCCTGCCACCTGCCTAGCCCTGTCCTAGCACCTTTAGAGGGGGTCCCAGTTACAATTCTCACTTCCAGGAATGCTGACCAGAGTCTAGGAAGTGATGAATGCCTGCTTGGCAGCTAACAGCACACCCCAGGGTCCTGGGGCCAGGGTCTGGAAAGCACCACCTTGCCTCTGGGAGAGAGGACAGGACTTGCAGGTGACCAGACCAGAGCTGGGCTGCAAAAGGAGGAAGACAAAGCCCCAGGATCATCAAAAGCCACAGTGGATTCAAAATAAGAAGACCAAACATGGGCTGGCAGTGAGATAAAGCAGGGATAGGCCGGAGCAGCTCTGGGGCAGCAGTCAGCTCTTATTGCAAGCCAGAGAGGAAGAGGAAGGCTCAGTCTCACAGTGGCCTGAGACCCTCCTCTCTGTGGCTTGGCCTGAGCCTACCTAACCACCACCGCCCACACCTCCACAGGAACTCAGAGGGAGATGGGACAGCAGATAACTCTGCTGCCACTGCCCAAGTTTATTTAGAGAAAACACAGTGAGAGCTGGGCTGGGTCTTCCTGTGGTCGCAGAGGAAGTGCTCATGGGGGGCAGTCCTCATTGCAAAGTGGCCAGAGGGCATTGAGGAAACAGGAAAAAGACCTCTCCCAGAGACTGCCCAGGCCAACTCCACCCCACCCCATCACCCCGTACAGCCCCCCTGACCCGTGACAATCAAAGCTCAACTTGGTTCCCTTGCATGGCAGGGAGCTCATCCTCTCTAAAGTTAGCCCACCAGACCAAGTGTGAGCTCTCATAATTAAGAAAGTTTTCCTGGGCTGGTACAGTGGCTCATGCCTGTAATCCTAGCACTCTGAGAGGCCAAGGCAGGCAGATCACCTGAGCTCAGGAGTTCAAGACCATCCTGAGCAAGAGTGAGACCCCCATCTCTAAAAATAGCCAGGAATTGTGGTGGGTGCCTATAGCCCCAGCTACTCAGAGGTTGAGGCAAGAGGATTGCTTGAGCTCAAGAGTTTGAGGTTGCTGTGAGCTATGACGCCATAGCACTCTACCCAGGGTGACAAAGAGACTCTTTCTCAAAAAGGAAAAAAAAGCTAAAACCCATCTCTGCTGGACTCTTCCCTGTGTCCATGGAGAATTCATTCTTCCTATGTCCATGGAGAACCTCTCCTCCCTGTGGCTCCTAAAACGCTTTGGGGATTTGGTGGATTGATGTTAACATTCCCCTATTCCCACTTCAGCCTGCTTTCCTCCAAAGAGAACAATCATTGTGTATTGAAAATCTACTCTGTTCCAGGCACCTGCAATGTCTCATTTTTCACTCACCACCACCCCAGGAGGAAAATAAAATACAGTTGTTAACCTGATTTGACAGAATCAGAAAACCAAAGCTCTGAGAGGAAAACAGGAAAACGGTCTCCCTCAGAGATGAACCACGCCAACCCCACCTCAGACCCATCAGTCCCCACGGTCTCTCTGACTTCTGGGAATCAAAGTTCTGCCCAGTCCCCATATGTGACAAGGAGCTCATTCCCCTCTAAAGTCAACCTCTGCCTGAGGCTGCATGACCAGAATCTAAGTGCAACAGGGTCCAGAGCGCAAATCTTTTCTAATATGCCAGGTTAAACTTCCTGGGTATTGCTATTTCTTTCACTAAGGACACAGTCTCAAGTTCATGTATCACCTCTGAAGGTAGAGGTTGGTCTCCACAGAGGAAAAAGAGGATTCAGAAGCCACATAGCTAACAAGAGGGTGAGACTGAGATTAGCATACACATTGTCAGGATGTGATGGAATGGCTAAGGTTAAGACACCTGCTTCATCTGGGTTCAAATTCTCCTTCCTAGGTTGGGTGTGGTGGCTCACACCTGAAATTCTAGTGCTCTGGGAGGCCGAAGCATTCCAGAGAATTCTTTGAGTGCAGGAGTTTGAGATCAGCCTGAGCAAGAGTGAAACTCCATCTCTACTAAAAATTAGAAAAATTAGAAAAATTAGAAAATTTAGAAAAATTAGCCCATCATGGTGGTGAGCACTTGTAGTCCCAGTTACTCAAGAGGCTGAGGCAAGAGGATTGCTTGAGCCCAAGAGTTTAAGGTTGTGATGAGCTATGATCTATGACCACGGCACTCAACCCCAGGGCAACTGAGTGAGACTCTGTCTCAAAAAAAAAAAAAAAAAAAAGTATGGCCAAGTGCAGTGGTTCATGCCTGTAATCTTAACACTCTGGAAGGCCAAGATGGGTCGATTGCTTGAGTTCAGGAGTGCAAGACCCCATCTCTACTTCCAAAAAAGAAAAGAAAAACAGAAAAACTAGCCAGGCACAGTGATGAACACCTGTAATCACAGCTCCTTGGGAGGCTGATGCCAGAGGATTGCTCAAGCCCAAAACTTTGAGGTTGCTGTGAGCTATGATACCGTATCACTCTACCCAGCATGCAAGAGTGAGACTTTGTCTCAAAAAAATAAAATAAAGTAAAATACAAATAAAACAGTATAAGAATATCATAAGTAATCCAAACGTGATTTAAAAGCATATGGGAGTATGTGCATAGATTATATGCAAACACTGAAACATTTTCAATCAAGGACTTGAGCTTCCCCAGATTTGGGTATCCAAGGGAAATCTAATCCCCTGCAGATACTGAGGGATGACTATAGTTGCTAGAAAACTCGAGAGATGGCCTGAGTATGGAAAGAAAAACTGAGACCCAGAGATGATAAAAGACTTATCAAAGTCTCATGGGATTTTGGTGGCAGAGCCAGAACTCTGGGGCCCAGAGTTAAGCAGCCCAGAACTAAGATCTAACTCAGAAGTTGAGCGTCAGGGGCACTTGAGGCCCTCTGAGGGTTATCTGGGGTTTCCCTTCCCTTTTCTCTGTCATCTCCTCCCGCCTCCCCCCCCCTGCACTGTAAGGTTGGTGCTAAGCTGGACTCCACAGCTTCTCCTTAGTGAGGAGAGGGGTTTCCTTCCATCCTCTGACTGGGTAGGATGGGACAATGGACACAAAGAAATGGCCAAGCCATCTCCTCCCAAATTAGGATTGAATTAAATCTTCATGTCAGAAAAGGAGTTGATTGCCTGAAACTAAGAGAAACAACCAGCACTGGCTGTGGGAGGCCAAGGTGGTGACTTAGCCACTCTGAGACTCAGCTCCTCATCAAGAATACCATCCCATACAGATGTTTTTTTAGAATTAAATGGTAAGTTGTTTGTATAAGACACTCAGCACATCAGTGTGGTCTCCCATGGCAAATCTTTCTGGGACTTGCCAACCTTCTTCTTTGACCCCAAAGATATGCCAAATTAAGACAAAGCTAAAGTTATGTGGGGACCCAGCAGCCAAGAGAGGAACAAGAAATTTAAGACTTTGAAAGGACCAAAAAAAAAAAAAAAAAAGTGAGGAAAAAATGGTAAATCAAAGAAAAGGAGGGTAAGCTGCCTCTCAAATCCCCCACCCATTCAGCCAGGGGGCAGCCCAGAAGCTTTCCATTTGCTCTAAGAGGGGAGACAAAGTGACTACAAGCCCTCCAGTGGGTGTATGATTTCTTAACACTCCCAGGCAAGAGGTGCCATTTGCAAGGCCAAGGCACATCCAGAGAAATGCTTTACCCATATCACTTTCACAACAAATACTCATTTGTTTTCATTCACATAAGATACCAACTATTCCCACCAAAATTGGCAAAGATTTTGTAAAGTTATAAAACCCAGTGCTGGCAAGGATGCAGTGAGATAGGCACTTCTATACCTAGAAGGTGGGGGTATAAATTGCTCCCAAGAAAAACAGTTAAGTAATATGAAACAAAGTTAGACAATTCTATGTGAGGATTAATACATGAAGATATCACTTCCCCCCTCCCTGGGTCACTATTCCAGGTTTCCCTGTATTCTTTTTCTGGCCTCAGAAATCCCTATATTCCTCCTCAAACACATCACTCTAGCCACTTAGACTTTCTTTCATTCTAAAAGAATAGTCCCTCAGCTCCCCCCCCCCACATTAGATGTTACCTCCTTTAGGCAGCCCACCATATTAACTCCTATCAAGTAGACAAGGAGTCTCTTCTAGACTCCCAGGACCCAGAAGTATTCCACCATCACTGCAGCAATCACTCTGAGTCTGTGCCATGTGTGCACGAGTCTCCAGAATAGGCACTCAAACAAATAGAGAAGGTGTGAAATATTTGAATGATAAGGTGTGCTCTGTGTGGTCCCAGAAAGCTGAGTCATAGAGAGGGGAGAGGGGAGTAGACATAAGGTTTGAGCCAACATCTGAAAGAAGTTTTTAAGAATTCTGGCTCACCAGCCCAGCAGAGGTTGCCTTGAGAGGTAATGAGCTGCCCATCCCAAGAGATGCCCGAGCAAAAGTTTGGAAATGGCTTCTCTAGATCCATCTCACTGCCTTTGTGGCCCCTTCTGCCCAGACTCTACAAAAAGTAGAATCAGAAATGAATCTAGAGTAGGATGAAAAAGTTGCCTTCCTTCCTCCCCAAGCTGTCTCACACTGGTTCTCCTCTGACTCCCAAAGCTGCCCAAGGACAGGGGACCAGAGGAGCTGTTCCCACAGCCCTGGCAGTTCAGTTGGTTTCTTGGATGGGCTGAAGAGCCCCTAATAAGCCACAACTCTTGTCAGGTTCAGGGAACCCAGTGGCACCTCCAGATTTCGTCTCATAAAAACCCCCAGTGAAACTGATCTCTAAAACCGAGAAGCTTCTGTGGAAACTCAGATTTCAAGTGGAAAATGCAAGGCACTCTGGGACCTGTGGCCAGCCCTCCTCCTTCCCTGGGGCTCAGGGGAGAGGCCGGAAGCCCTTGGTACCTCCTGTGCCCAGCCCACAAGCCCAGCTGGAGTCCTGGGTGCCAGGAACAGATTTTTAGGCAGGAAGCAGTGGTGGGCAGGGGTCTGATCTCTGCTCCGCCCACAACACACTTGGTTAAGTGCCTCCTCTTCTCTTCTCCGAGCCTCAGTTTTTTCAACTGCCAAATGAGCACAAGGTTGATACAAAGACTGAACAGGTATGCATGCTTCATCCACAGATGTAATAGGTGTTCAGTTCTTGAGCTCCCAAGCTTCAGGGGGTCTGATCTAATGGCAAGACTATACATGTAATGGAAATTCATCTCCTAAAACTAAAAAGGAATAAAATTCATCTTCGGTCTTAACCTCTAAGTCCCTGGACAGACAGGTCCCTCTTTAGCCAAAACTGCAATGATCCCCCAAAAGACAGAAGCCTCAGATTCCCTCCCGTTCCCCCTGGATGCCCCAGGAGCTAGGCTAGGATCCCCAGAAGCACCATTATTAAGCACCACCCAAGGTTCTGCTGCCTGGGTGGAAACTCAAGATCACCCATACTCAGGCCTGCATGGAGTCATCAGGAAGAGGTGTAGGGCTCCCAAACCCAGTCACCACAAATGGCCCCAAAAATGGAAGCTCAGAGGTGCCCTGTGTCCAGCCAAGGCCAGCCCTGCTCCCGCTAAGAGTCAGCTAGGAGGGGCCCTCTTCCAGGTGCCTGAGTCCCTTCATCCCCCAGAACAGATGGCCAAGCCCTCCAAACACACATATCTCATTAATCCTACACTAAACTCATGAAGTGTTCACTCCTGACCATCCTCTACCCAAACTCAGCACTCAGGGGACATTTGCCTCCTGAGTATCCCCATTTGGGAGTCTCACAAGTGCCAAGCATCAACATGGCTGAAACTCAGCATCTGATGTCCCTCGCCACTGGCTCCCGTTCTGTCTTCCCCATCATATGAATGGTAGATCCATTCCCTCCCCCATAGGGGCTCAGGCCAAAAGCCCCACATCATCTTCAACTCCAATCTTTCCTCTCACCCTCCAATCTAAGGTGTGTTGTTTCCAACTAAGTCAGGAAACAACACGCTTCACATTCAGAAATGAATCCAGAGTGGGACAAAATGGCTCGCACCTATAATCCCAGCTACTCCAGAGGCTGAGACAGGAAGATCACTTGAGGCCAGGAGTTTAAGACCAGTCTGGGCAACATAGAGAGAGACCCCTATCTCTACAAAAAAATAAGAAAAATTAGCCATCCATGGTAGCCTGTGCCTGTAGTCCCAGCTACTCAAGAGGCTGAGGCAGGAGGATCAATTGAGTCTGGGAGTTAGAAGCTACAGTGAGCTATGATGATACTATTGTGCTTTAGCCTGGATGATTGAGTAACCATACCTCTTTAAAAAAAAAAAAAATCTGGCTCAGCACCCATAGCTCAGGAAGTAGGGCACCATCCACATACACGGAGGCTGGCAGGTTCGAGCCCGGCCGGGACCTGCTAAAACAAAAATGACAACTTCAACCAAAAAATAGCCAGGCAATGTGGCAGGGGCCTATAGTCCCAGATACTTGGGAGGCTGAGGCAAGAGAATCGCTTAAACCCAAGAGTTTGAGGTTGCTGTGAGCTGTGATGCCACGGCACTCTACCAAAGGCAACATAATGAAACTCTGTCTCAAAAAAAAAAAAAAATCTAAAATCTTTCCATCTGTCACTCCATCTGGGGCTCCCCTTATGGAGTGCTGTGGTCCCATCTCTCCATCCTCCCCTCCTCTCTCTCTGCCCCTCCTCACTTTCCTCCAGGCACACAGGCCTCCTTGCTATGCCTCCAACAAGTCAGGCACCAGCCCTGTCTCAGGTCTTCACATGGACTGTTGCCTCCCCCTAGAATGCTGTTCCGCACATAGCCACGTGGCTCCTCCCTTACCTCCCTCAGGTCTCTCCCAGTATTACCTTCTCAGCAAGGCCTGCCCTGGTGCCCAGGCTAACTAGCCACTTGCCCATTCACACACACTTACTCATTTTCTCTTCTTACCCTACTCTGTGTTTATTCAGGGCACTAACACTTCCTTCCTTCATGTTTTCTTTCTTTTTTTTTTTAATTTTTAATTGACAAAAAAATAAGGTCACATATATCTGTGAAGCACAAAGTGATGTTTTGGTAGATGTTTACATTTATGTCTATGTATATGATACCGGATTGTAATGTGGAATGATTAAATCAAGCTGACTGACAAATCCATCACATACTGAAGTCAGTATGAAGAGATATCTGTGGTCTTCATACCTTCTTTGCAGCATTCTTCCCAACAGTCAAGATATGGAGGCTAGGCACGGTGGCAGGTGCCTGTAGTCCCAGCCACTTGGGAGGCTTAGGCAAGAGGATTGCTTGACCCCAGGAGTGTGAGGTTGCTGTGAGCTAAGCTGATGCCATAGCACTCTAGCCTGGGCAATAGAGTGAGACTCTGTCTTAAAAAAAAAAAAAAAAAAAGACATGGAAACAACTTAAGTACTCACAATTGAACAAAAGGATAAGGAAAACACGGTGTGTATACACGATGAAATACTATTCAGCCATGAAAGTGGTGAGGTGGGGAACCCTGTTATTTGAAACAACATAGTTGAACTCCCTTACTTTTTCTTTCTTATTGTTGGGGATTCATTGAGGTCACAAAAACCAGGTTACATAGGTTGCATTTGTTAGGTAAAGTCCTTCTTATAATTGTGTCCTGGCCCCAAAAGGTGTGTCATACACTGTGACCTCCAACCCCTCCCAACTCCCTTACTTTTTAATCACTGTGATTTGCTTGGTAAATGTCTCCACCACTAGAATGCAAGCCCCTGAGGGCAGGAATGGTTCACCTCTGTGTCCTGGGAGTGCACCTGACACATAGTAGTTGCTTAATAACTAGTAGTTGAATGAATAAATATAAACAATGTTATTTAGTCTCACAATGCCCCTGGAAAGCACCATACCTTGTTATTTGCCATGGAGGAGATAGAGGGGGGAGGTGTGTGTGTGACTTGTCCAGGGTCACACAGCTAGTCACAGGTGGGCTTGGGACCTGGACAGCTAAAGCCCACAGCCTGCCTTCTCAAGCCTGAGATGGGACCAGAGGTGTGAACAGGTCCCAAAAATGCCTTTGAGGCCAAGATACCAGTGCTCTGAGACCTGCAGCAGGATAACACCTGGACCGCAGGATAGCCCAGAACTAAGGGCCTATGAAGTGCCAGGGCCTCAATCCTCCAGACAGTTCACTGAGAAGAGCAGCCTCTGGCTATCCCTCCCCTGTTTTCAAAACTATCCTCAAAACAGGGACACCCACTTTTCAAGACCCATGCCCCAAGCCTGGAAAAAAACATGGTTCCTGGGGACAGGCCAGAACTGCACCCCTGGAGACCCAGAGAAAAGAGACAGGATCCTGTGACCTCTCTGAGTCCCCAAAATACCCACTGGTGTCACCTAAACCCTTTCTGGGCACCTGGCACCGCCTGTACTGAGCATTTTTTTTTTTTTTGAGACGGAGCCTCAAGCTATCCCCCTGGGTAGAGTGCCATGGCATCACAGCTCATAGCAACCTCCAACTCCTGGGCTCAAGCGAGTCTCCTGCCTCCGCCTCCCAAGTAGCTGGGACCACAGG
>CAUYQV010054784.1:0-13776 GCA_963574575.1 Galagoides demidoff
AAAAAAAAAAAAGAAAGAACTCCCTTAACCACTGTACTTGCTACACTCTGGCTTTCTCTTTATCTGTACCTTTCCTTTCTAGAGACAAACTGTGCACTGTTCCTATAAAGGATTTGGTCCCTAGTGCATTATGTGCTAAGAGCTGAAGGGGAGAGGGCACCTTCCCATATGGCAGGCTCTGTGCCAGGAACTTAACTGAAGCATTGTCTTTGATCCTCACAGCCATTCCGCATAATAGTGTCCTTAAAAAAAAAATACCAGAAAACTGAGGGTCATAAAAGTAACTTCTTTCTTGCAGTTGACAAATGTTTGTGGCATATTAGGTATTTGTCAGGAAAACTCCTAGGTCCTATGGAGGCAACTTTGAAGGAGACAGATACAGACTCAACCCTCACGAAATATAGGGTCCAGAAGAGACATGGAGAGTAAACAGACTGTTAGAGCATCAGCGTCGCAGTCTGGGGATATCTGTGCTAAGGGAACATTTTGGGGAGCCTCTAGCCTACAGAGAAAGGGACAGGCAGGAGTTCCAGGGACACTAAGGGGGAAGAGTGGAAAAATAAAAAGAGAAAAGGGGAACATTTTCCTTACCTGGAAATCTCAACGTGCAAAGATGCATGAACTTGAAGGAAATGAAAGGACAGCGTGGCTCAGTCACACCTCTTTCCAAAAAAAAAATCTAAGAGGATAGAACAGCTGGAACAAGAAGGCACAAATCAAAGAGAGGAACGTAAGAAGAAATGAAAACAAGGAGGGCGACTTCCAATGCAGCCAGGAATGAGAGCTTAAAAACTGCATACCATAACGACAGGTGTGCTGTCAGAAGGGAGCCACCAATTTGACCTCCGAGCTTTCTAGAAACTAATCTTGAAGGAAAAAGCTGGTCACTTCTCCAGACTAGACTGCCTCAAAGCACGAGCAGCCATTTGTCCAAGAGGACTATGGGGCCGTAATAAACAGGCAGGGATATTCTCCACTGGGAAAGCCCCAGAACGTCAGGTGATAGGATGTGCTGTACATCACCCCAAAGTCCCTCTCTTAATAATAATTCAGCTAGTGGCCATGCGGGCATTATCCAAGGGCCTTGCTCCGGGTCCACACAGGAGGCTTAATCAACCAAGGAAAATCTTAAAACAGCCAAAAACAACTGAAGAACGGCTTTTCCTCTGAACAGTGGTCCCTAGGATAGGCTCTTTCTGCCAAGTAGAGAGCACCTCAGTCAGGAATAAGTTACAAACTATATTTCCTTGCAAACACCTGGGATTCAGCTCTTTGTGCTGTGAGTTCATTGTATAATAAACCTTAGAGGACAGGGTGAGGCTGGGTGGAAAATCATCTCTCTTCTCTTCCTCTTCTTTCAAGATCTACCTCGTGTCATCCTCTCTACAGAAGCTTTGTAACTTTTCCAAACCAAAATTACTTCTCCACTCCCTAACCTCTCCGCAAGTTTGAACCTTTCAAGGGCACTTTGCCTGTGGTGCCGTGCAGCTGCAGACTCCCCTAACAGGGCCAGCATGATGCTATTCTCATCATTAAGCTTGATAAAATCTCACCTAGTGGAAGTGGCATTCTGCAAACCACTACATGGGAAATAACCTGCCCTTCCAATCACTATGCTTTCACTGGGTGTGTGGGCTCGGTCATTTATTCAGAGAATGTACATGGTGGCCTGTAATTTTCTTTGTATCGTGGTTTGTCTTGCATCTTGATCAGCTTCAGTCTACGTGAGACCTTTAGCGACCTCCTCCTCTACAATGCGAGGTCATGGGTAAAGGTCATATCCTTTGAGGAACCATAAGAGCAGATGGAACGAGGAAGTGGAAAAAAATATAATGAAGGAAACAGCCTTGACCTCTGGCCCTGACACACAGACTGACTTGATTAAAGATGCTTATAAGGCAATGGGGCCTGATGTTGTCATAAAATACAAAGGCTAACCATGCATTGAACCCTTGATATGTAATAGGAATTATGCTAAGTTTCTTAAAACATTTTACTAGTATTTCAAGGATCCATACACAAGGCTCAGAGGAGTTAAGTAAAATAATTGCATCATGGTTAGTTATTTGAAGAACAAGGATTTGACCTTGAATCCATTTGACTTCAAAGCCACGGCCTTTTTTCCAGCTGTGTGGGATCAAATCCCAACTCTACCCGTTGGGAGATTCAGAATATGTCACATAATTCCTTCATCAGTTAAGCCTCACTTTCCTCATATAAAAAGTCAGGCATAAAGCGATACTTAAAGGATTGTTTTGAAGGCAATATGAAGAAATAGGCATAAAGCAGTTAGCACAGTACATGGAAAAAAGTAAGCACATAATAAAATTTTGTTATCGATATTAGTAAGCATTGCCATCTACTTTACCAAGGAAATTGGTATGAATTCAAAGTGAACCATTCTAGCCAAAAATAAACCCAAATTCAGCAACATCTTAGAGGGCAGATTAGTTTTCTAGGGCTGCTGTATCACAGACCATGTGGTTTAAACAAACACAGCAAAATTTATTTTCTCGTAATTCTGGAAGCTAAAAGTCCAAGATTAAGGTGTCAGCAGGATCCAGTTTCTTCTGAGACCTCTGTCTCCTCGGCTCATATTCTCTCTCTATCTTCCTGTGGTCTCCCCTCTGTGCCTGTGTCTGTGCCCCAGTTTCTTCTTCTTACAAGAACACACTGGCCCTGTCGGATTAGGCCCATCCTGATAGCCTCATTTTAACTTGATTACCTCATTAAAGACCTTATCTCCAACAGAGTCACATTCTAAGTTACCAGAGGTTAGGCCTTAACACACGAATTTGGGGGACACATACCTAATTGCCATAACAGAGGGCCTCCGTAAAATTTTTTTCTAAAAACATTTTAGTGCTTTTAACTTTTTCAGTTGAGGAAATGTTAGAGCACCTTCACTTGGCTTTGAACAGAAAGCCCATTTTAGATTGTTCTGGAGACAAATTATTGTTTTTAAAAAAATGTCATAGGATGATATGAAATGTCATATCATTGTCCATGCAAACTACAGTGGCTTTGGTTTGTTTGTTTATTTTGGAATCTCTGACATTCCATACTTCCCTACAGTTGCAGACTGTTCCCTTCACGTACATCATGATGGAGATATTAACCAGGATCCTTCCTCACAAAAGGCCAGGTCTAGAGTGAAGAACAAGTATATGCAATAGGGAGTGGCTTGACAGATGTGGGAATATCTTTCCCCGGGGACAGCACCTCTTCCTTTTAATTTTAAAAATAGGAGCAAGGTTACAGACACACCGGTGGACACATTAATTACAAACTATACCTTTATAACAAGGCACAGTAGCTTAAGTAAAATAGATTCTCTTTCTGGAGTTGATAGACTACATTGATGGCCCCAGTTAGTAGTTCCCTGTATCTTTGCCCTTTGCCTTGTAACTTTATAGTTTCATCCATCCTGAAAAGGTCAGCTTGCGACTTGCCCTGTTTAGTTGAATATGGCGAAAGTGGCAGGATGCCGGTTTTAACCCTGGGCCCCAAAGGCCGTGTATACTTCCATTTGTTCTCTTGTGCAATGGCTTGCTTGCACTTAAACTTTGGCCTTCCCAGAAGAACAAGCCTAGCTAGCATGCTGGAGGGATGTGGAAGAAACACAGATGATTAAAAATGCAAAGGAGAGCCAAGGTGCCCAGCCAACAGTCAGGTGACGGCTAGAAACAGGGCCACCTAGCCCATCCACAGACAAACGAATGAGATCAACCAAGACCAGAAGAACCTCCCAGCTGAACCCAGTCCAAATTGCTGACCTGCAGACCTGTGACCTCATGTCAGTCCAAGATCCTAAGCTATGAGTAACAGTTAATACATAATTACATGCAATTAATTACATGCAAGACACATGAACACTTATAGCCAGAGGGTAGACTGTGGTATACTGATTGCAAAACTGGCTCTAATTCTCTACTCATCTCTGCATCCAATGTGACTTTACAGATCCATCTATTAAGAGGTAGAATCTGTTTCCCCAGTCCTTGAGTCTGGTTTGTCCTTATGACTTGTTTTGGCCAACAGAATACAGTGGAAATTATGATTTACAAAGTTCAGGCCTAAGCTCCAAGACACCTCATAGGCTCTCTTTCTCTCTCCTCTTAGTGGTGAGAACAAGCCTAGATTACCCTGTTGGAGGATGAGAAACTATTGGAATAGAGTCACATCATCCCAACCAAGGCCATCTTAGATGAACCAACCCCAAGCTGTTCTTCCATCTGACCACTGATATGTCAGCATGCCCAGTCAGGATCATCTGAATCCAGTCCAGATTAGCAGACATCACCATGAAAAATAATAAATGATTGTTATTTTAAGCCATAGAGTTTTGGGATTACTTGTTATAATAACCAACTGATATACTCTCACATAGCAGTCCAGAGGTTGGGGTACCTTGAGTGGTGGCATAGCTCAGCTGTGCACAATATCTAGTTTCCATCTCTGGGTTCAAGAAAGTTCCACTACTTATCAATATTTTCTAGCCAGAGGGAAGGAGAAATCCCAGGGGATTGCATGGGTGTTTTAAAGAACAAGTTTTAAAGAGCAAGACCCCAAACATTGTACAGATCTCATCCATTCCCAACTTATTGGCAATAACTTAGTTACACTGTACATATCCTTGCAAGAGGTTAGGAAATATAGCCTTTAGCTAAGCAGCCATGTGTTCTGATATAATTGGTGGTGGTGGGTAGGAGTCGATTCTCTAACCCAAAAGAGGGAAAGAGAATGATTTCTTCCTTGAGGATTTAAACACCAATTAAGAGCTTGTGGCATTTGATTAAAAAAAAAAAAGCCTTCACTGGAGGCTATAGGATGGTATCCTCACTCAAGTGATTTCATTTTGTTAGAAATGCATATTAGACTTAAAATCTGGAAATGTAAGGTTAATCACACCTCTGCTATTTGCTATTTGTGACCTTAGGTGAATAACCATTCTAAGTTTCCTCTTTTAGGTGAATAACCATTCTAAGTTTCCTCTCCCTCACTTATTAAAACAAAAGATTTTCCTCCAGAAGTCGTGAGGTATAATTAAGAATGGCCACAGCACAGAGGCTGGGTCACAGTAGGAGTGTGATGGATGTTAGCCGAAAATGAACAGCAATTAGGAATCTGTGTGTACTTAACAAGGAGTTGGATACATCTCCCCAAAAGGTGATTTGTAGAATCTAGAGATCTTGGCTGAAATGATCATTTAAAATCTTCATGCACAGGCTTTACATTTTACTTGGTAAGGCATCAAGAGTAGTTTTGGTGACCCCTCACAGAGCCCTCAAGTAATTCTCAAAGGTTTATGAAACATAAAGTCAGACCACCCAGAGCTGTGATGACACCCAACACTTGACAATTCTGAACCAGAAAAAGTCTTCAGAATATGATGTTCTACATTCCGACTTTTTGGTAGAGAATCTGAGGCTGAGCCTTTGAAAATGTGCTCCCAGTGAACCTCGGAGGCAGTCCAGTGATGCATCCCTCCAAGAGGTTTTCACGTGCCTAAGACTCTTAGGTCCTCGTATTGCTCCCTTCTAGGTGAAGATTGAGAACTAATCATCTGACAGAAATGTTCTAGACTCTAAAACCTCCCTCAGAGGTGTTCCTTTTGACACCTTGCTGGCCTAATATCAGAGGCCTTCCCCTCTATTCAGTTGGGGTGGAGATGAGATACCCTAACAAAGACAGAGCACAGTGAGGTACCAAGACTGAGGAAGTGAGGAAGGCTGGGCCATTTGACGGCATCTCTTGTGTTGTTGCCACAGCATTTCCCATCATGCTCCTGCAGGACTCTTCACTCTTCATATGGCCTTGGACTAACCCAGTTCTCCCCCAACCACATTGTAATTCCCAAGAATAACTGTAGAATGTGGAGGGAATGCAGCATCCTGGGCTCCGTCCCTGTCCCTATCCCACTCTCTGGCAACAGAATGTCCTTCAACATTTTATCCCAGTGCGCCATGCTGTCTCTGAGGTGTAAAACCCAGGATGGGCTGCTTCTGGGGTCCCTCAGCTGTGCATGGGTGGGCACACACGGATAGGACTCCATCCACCCAGGCAGCTTTCCCAAGCCCCGGGGCCCTGGGGACCCACTCACGCTGAAGCCCAGGCTTCTGTTGTCCCTTGCTACCTGTCTGTGAGCTGAGTGTGTGTAACTTGTGTGTGGTTCGCTCCCTGGAGTGAGACAACTGCATAGCTGGAAACCAGTGCACAGTGCGCCTTCTGCATAGTTCCCAGGCCACAGCCAGGTGGGAGCGGTTGCTCATCCCCACCTGCCTTTCCAGAGAGGGGATAGTGCTTCCTTCCTGCTGGAAACCAGGTAATCCTCATCAGCACACTCCCCTGACTCCCTACCCCATACCAACATCCATGCCAAGTATGTGGCTGAGGACAGAGCCCGTGGAGACAGCGCATTTGGGCCACTCCTGCTTGGCCTTAGGCAAAATCGGGGGATACTAATTCCAAACTCATAGTCATTCTGAAGACTAAATAAAATGATACCTGCACGTACCCTGACGGCAGTGGGGGCAGGTGAGAGCTGGCTCCCTCCTTCTTTGCTCCTCAGTTGTCACTGACTGGTTGTCTTCTGAGCTCTGCTTCTAAGGAGAGGTGTGGCTGAGCTGAGATGAATCAGCAGAGGATTGTCACCGCTGTGAAGATGAGATTCGGCCTCCGTGATCGTGCACCCTGGCCACCATCCTCACATCCCATCTTCCTGTCTCCCAAAGGTGGAGGCTCCTGCATGTTAGAATTTAGGTTCTGACTGATAGGCTCCTTTCTTGTTTAAACAATCCAAGGCTGTGACCCCAATACCCTAGACCAGGATGTCCCTAAAAAGTATAATGGGGCCCACAGACCCCACAGAGCCTGGGTGAAAGCATGGAGGAAGGGCAGCCCCCTAAGCCTTAGTTTGCATGCTTGATTTTCATAGGGGGAGATAAACCTTCCAGGAATGTCTGTGGCCCCGAACGAGGAAGAAAGTAAACATGTGGTACCCAGTCCCTTTCCCAGGGCTACACACAAGGTGCAACAACTTAGTTCCAGTTTGACCACACGTGGGCCAGAACAGGCAGATGATATGAATGTGGTGCTGTCTTGTGTCTCCAGAGCTTGTAGGACTCGTATATTCTTTTTTCATTGACTTGCTCACATGCCAAGTGCTAGCAGGAAATAAGACAAAGCCTTGGCCTCGTTGTGTTTACATTCTGGCAGTGGAGACAGGCAGCAGACACATGAAGAAATAGATGATATATTGTGAGATAGAGATCAGTGCTATGGAGAGAAGAAATTCCAGCTTAGGGACTATAGGTGATGGTGGGAGGCCAGGGGTTCTGGGGAAGCCTCCAGGAGGAGACTTCATTTGAGCAAGGATGTGAATAACAAGAGGAGGGGAGCCCTGTGGTGAGTGGGAGGAAGAGCTTGCAGGCAGGAGGACTGGTGAGCACAGAGGGCTCGCAATAGAGCACTAGCTGTGTCAGGGAGTGACACTAACACCCGGGTCTTTCTTAGTCCATTGGCGGCTATGACAAAATACCTGAGACTGGATAATTTACAAAGGATAGTAGTTTATTTCTTACAGTTCTGGAGGGTGGAAGTCTAATGTCAAGGTGCTGATGGGTTTGGTGTCTGGGGAGGGCCCTGTCTCTGCTTCCAAATGGTGCCATGTTGCTGCATCCTCCAGAAGGGATCAGCGCTGTACCCTCATTGGCAGAAGGGGACAAATTCTCTCCCCCACGCCTTTTATACAGGTCTAATTCCCATCCCAGAGGGCTCCACCCTCATGACTCACTCACCTCCTAAAGGCCCCATCTCTTAATATTAGCACACTGGCAACTAAGTTTTAACACAAGAATTCAGGGAGACATTCCGACCACAGCAGCCAGCACGACCTGAGTAATGAGTGGACTAGGAAGTAATGGGGTCAGAAACATAAGCAGAGTTCACTCACAGGTAAGCCAAGGCAAGGAGATCAAATTTTTTGTTTGTTTTTTTTGAAACTTATTTCTAAAAGTCACAGAGACAAAACTTTAAAAGCTGCACATTTATACTAAGGGTACATGCATGAGAGCAAAAAAAAAAAAAAACAAAAGCATAGGGACACAAAAATGAAGGTAGTAAAGTTTTAATTAATACAGTATTCCAGATACAAGTAGACTATCACTAGATAAGAATTTTATTTACCTCAGAAATCTATGATAGTATGGGTTGAGATAAACCAAGGATAGCTACGTAAGATCGGATATTATTATTTTTAAGCACTAAAAAAGTTTTGAGCAGATATGATCTGACTTCTGCTTTTAAAAAGGTTCCTCTGGCCATTGTGTGGAGAATACATTTTAGGGTATCATGAGTAAAAGCAGGGACCCCCGTTAGAAGGCTCAGCAGTGATTCAGTCCATAAATGACAGGAGCCATGGAGAAGTGACAAGGGACTGTACTCTGGATGATTTTTGGAAGGGAGAGCCCAATAAATGTCCTGATAGATTGAATTTTGGGAGGTGAGGATAAGGAAAGGGAGGAATTCAAGATGACCAGGAGTTTTTTGGCTTTCAGCTCAGAGAAGGCCAAAGTGCAACTTTCTTCAGTCATCCTGATTCCAGGTTCATCTGACACCAGTTGTCTCTACCATGTTTGCCTAAGTTCAATGTTAATGTTTGCCTAAGTTCAACACCAATGAGATCAAAGTCATGTACCTGAGGTGGTGAGGTCAGTGTCATGTCTTCCCTGGCCCCCAACATCAGATTCCTAGGTTTGTCTCCAAAAAAGTTTGGTGATAACATCCCCAAAGCCACTGGTGACTGAAATGGTCTGAGGATACGGTAAAACTGACTACCCAGAACAGAAGGCCCAGACTGAGTGGTACCTTCTGCCTCTGCCCTGACCCTCAAAGCCCTCAAGGAACCAGCAAGAGACAGAAAGAAATAGAAAAACATTAAACACAACAGAAATATCACTATTGATGAGACTGTCAGCATTGTCAGACAGATGCAGCACTGATTTTTAGCCAGAGAACTCACTGAAACCATTAAAAAGATCCTGGGGACTGCCCAGTCTGTGGGCTGCAATGCTGATGGCCGCCACCCTCATCACATCATAGATGACATCAACAGTGGTGCTGTGGAATGCCCAGCTAGTTAGAAAGTACAAAGGAGTATTTCAAAAAGGATCATTTGACACCCCCTGAAAAAAAAAGACAACCCAAGTTTTTGATTTAAAAGAAATGGCATAAATGATGGCGCCAATTACTGACATGGTGAAGAAAGGGGAGGGGGAGATTAGGAGAGGGACAGTCAGGAGTTCTGTCTGGAACTTGAGTCTGGCATCATGTCAGACATCTAAGAGGGGCTTCGAGTAGGCTGGAGTTCAAGGGAGAGGTCAGGATTAGATGTCAGAATTTGGGAACAGTAGCGTATCAGTGGTGTTTAAAGCCCTGCTGGGGGAGGTTAGAGGGGATCACCCAGTGCAGGGGCCAACCCTGGGCCTACTTTTGAAAAATAGTTTTATTGGAACACAGACATACACATTCATTTGCATATCATCTATGACAGGTTTTGTGCTATATCCTCAGAGCTCGATAGCAATGGAGATCTCTGGCCAGCAAAGCCTTATACATTTTCTACCTGGCCTATTAAGAAGTTTGTTAATGCTTGACCCAAGGAGTAGGGAGCAAAAAATGATGAGGGCCAAATAGTGAGCCCCAGAGGACCCAATGCCGAGGGCAGGGAGAGAGTGCAGAGCTTTGTGGGCACTGACCAGGCGTAGCCAGAGAGGGCGCAGAAGAGGCAGGAGGGTTGGTGCCCCAGTATTGAATTTACTGGAAGAGATTTTCCTGAGCAGGCCCTGGGCGTGGCAGATACCATCTGGCAGGTTCATAATTAGGCAAGTGTATAATCTGTCAGGCCTGCCCAGGCTAGAGAGCGGCAGAGCCCAGCAAGTGCAGCTTTGTTCCTAGGTTCAAGGGACACCTCGTCAATGCCCAGACACACGTCCTAGCACAGCGGGGCAGGGGAGTGTGAGTGCAGTGCAGGGGCAGGGAGTGGCAGAATGAAAATGCTAACCTGAATGGGATCTGATTCCCCCAGTGGGGCCAAGAGAAGTGTTTGTGCTAGGGGTCCTCAAACTTTTAAACAGGGGTCCAGTTTACTGTCCCTCAGACCATTGGAGGGCTGGACTGCATGTCCTGGGATGAGTTGGCTGCTAAGCAGGACAGGCAGCAGCAGCAAAAATACCCAGCTGGCCGGATAAATGTCCTAGGTGGGCTGCATGCGGCAGTGGGATGCCTGGTGGATGGTAACTCCAGAAGCTTTGTGTGTTTACACCTTAGCTTTGGCCTTCAGAAAGCTTTGGGCTGAACTGACAGCCTCCCTCTAGCACAGTGGTCCCCACTGGGGGAGCAGGGACCAGCTCCACAGAGCAGAGGTGGAGTAGGAGGCATTAAATTCTCAGGGACTCATGACCTCACTCTAGTGCATGCGCGGTTTACAGTAGGGCTGGCACTCCTGTGATAATCTAATGCTCCCAGCACTGATGAGACAGGAGGTGGAGCTCAGACCATAATATGAACAATGGGGAGCAGCTGTAAACACAGATGAAGCTTCCCTGGCTCCCCACCACTCACCTCCTGCTGGGCAGCCTGGTTCCTAACAGGCCTCTGACTCATACCACTCAAAGCCCAGGGCTTGGGGACCACAGCTCCAGCAGGTGTAGAGGGCTACGTAGCACACATTCCCATCTCCTATTCTCACCTCTGAACATATTAGTCTATTATTCTCATTTTTCCTTCTACCAAATTTTTTCAATGAATTTTACCCTATGATAGTGTGTTTGTGTTTTATAAATGACCTCAAATCTTTCATTATGTGGGAAAGATCTTTATACGCACCTATGTTATACACAGAGACATGTATACACACACACATAGCATACATATTTATTTACACAGCATATACATGAACACATACAAGGTAATGATTATCCGTGGGTTTCCCCAGCCCATGCGTCTTCTGAGATTTTCTTGATTTTAGTTTATAGAATCACCGTTTGCTCAGTCTCCTAAGCTAGGCTTTTCAAATTCATACTCAATTACTCTCTCCCTTTCTCCAAAACATTACATCAGTCAACAATCCTATAATTTCTAGTCCATAAATAGTTTTTCCACCCCATTCCAATCTCGTATTATCCTTATGACTAAGACTATTATCTATTTCCTTTAAAAAAAAATGCATCATGTACTAAAGTTCTTAAAAATGAATGAAAAAAATGACCAAGCCCGCATTAAAAAAAGAGGCAAAAGTTTTTTAAAAAAGTCATAGAGATGGAAATAAAATGGCTCTTAAATGTGAGATGCACAGTTTTGCTCAATAAAATGATTGAAAGTAAAACTGCACTGAAATAAACATTTGTCATGCAAACACTGGCAAAGGCCACAAGTCTTTCAGCTAACTGTGTCAGCAAGAATGTTGAAAAAAAAAAGGACCATCATACATTGGTGGTGGGAGGAGAAATTGGAGGGCAGTTTGGCAAGATTTATCAAATTACCAATGCCCTACCCTTTGACTCAGCGATTCCACTTCTGGGAAATTATTCTAGGAAAACATTTAACTGTGAGTTAAAGGACACAAACACTCATGTAGCATTTTGATAGCAAGATATTGGGAATAATCTAAATGTCTATCATTAGGGATCTTTTAAAATAAATAGCAGCCAATAGAATCATTGAAACACTTTGCAGCTGCTAAAAAAAGGTGTTTTATGAACAGCTATAAAATTACCCACCAAATAAGTTTCTAAAGTTACAAAAAATCTGGATGTGATGACTTTTATATATACCTGTTTCTGTGTGCACTGAATACTCATATATGGTAAGCAAGAAATAGGTGATGTCAACCCCCTCTGGAGATGCCTGGGGTCAGTGACAAGAAATGACACCCCCTTTTGTACCCTTTGCATTTTGAACCAGATATATGAATCAACAATTGAAAAAAATAAAAATATGGCATTCTTCTATTAAACACAAACACACACACACACACACACACACACATTCACACACATGTATACACACTGCTATGGGTCCCCATAGAACTTCACAGATACAACACAGATTATTTCAAGTCCCTCACCTGGCCTCCCAGCGTGACCTCCACTCACCTCGCAGCTCCCCTTTGGATATCTACCATCTCTCTCTCCACCCTGGATTTCTCTCTCCCTCTCCAACCCAAGCAGAGAAGGAGTCAGTCGTGGGGAAAATGAAAGCATTGACTCAGAAACTCTTGGGTTTTAGTTCTTTCTTCACTATTGGCAGCTTCTTTGACCTCTCTGAACCTCAGTTTCTCATCTATAAAATGGGAAGAATGATATCCACTTCCTTGGGCTCTTAGAAATATGAACTGAGAAAACCCTTACGAAGCGTTTGGTACCCAGAGCAAGTCCAGCCAGTGCTCAGGCCCTTCCACCTTCCCTGTGTGGGACTCTGCGCCTTTGCTCAACACTGTCCCCACTGCCTGGAGTCCCTTCTTCCTACTCTTCTTGGCAAACTCCTAATCAGACTTAAGGTGACAGTCAAATGTCATTACTGATCCCCTCCCCTGCACTTTATCACCTTTGTTACAAGTGTCAAGTTACGTGGTGTTTTTAATGCTTCCATTTCTATCCCTACCACAGCTCTATGGAAGCAAGAACTAATGAATTCTTCACTTTTTAATCCCTAAAGACTAGCAGACTATTGAAGGGTGGGGAGGAGCTTGTCCAAGTTCTCAAATCCACTAAAACAGAGAGTTTGGTTCAGGCTTCCTGCTGAGTCTTCACCAGGCGGATCTCACTCATCCCCCGACTCTCAGGCCTGTCATGGCATGCTGCTCCCCAATAGCTGCATATTTTTCTCTGAAATGAAAATGGACTTTTAAACAGAAAGATTCATAAGATGAACACTTTACTTCATTACCAAGCTACCTGTGGTGCAGAGAAAACGGCGGTATAGTGAAGGGTAAGGTGAACACTTACTTAGTACCCTTTAAAACCTGCCTGAAAGCAAGAAGCCCTGCCCCAAATATTTCCTCATCTTCAAACCTAACACAGCATTCTTGTGGTTACTGGCCACATGACATGCTGCAGTTTGCTACATGGTTTAACCTGCCCTCCCCTCACTTGGTGAAAAAGCAGAATTCTGAAGCCCAGGGTGGGAGCTTCGGGCCAGGCTGTCTGACCCAGACTTCAGGGAGTAGAGAGGCCAGGGCAACTGAGGTCTGCATGCCCAGTGGGGTTGGTGTAACAGTGTGTATATGTGTGTGGCCAGTTACCCTCAGATGAGAATGGGCCAGGCTGTGAAGAGCATTGGGGACCATGTTCATTCATTCATTCAGCAAAAATTGACTGTGCTCCTGTAATGCCAAGCTCTGTGATCAAAACATATTATCATAAGTGGTCTTTACTATGAGAGTATGTGGTAGCCAGAATTCTAAATAGCCCCCAATATTTTCATCTCCTGGTACTGTCGAATGTGGGAAGATAAAGAGATAACACGCCAGTGTGGTTGATTATATTATGTTACGTGCAAAAGAGATTTTTCAGATCTACGAGAAATGAAGACTACTGATCAGTTGGCTTTGAGTTGATCAAAAGAGAAATTATCTCGGCGCACAGCCTACAGATATATGAAAAAATGCTCACCATCCTTAATCATCAGAGAAATGCAAATCAAAACTACTTTGAGATATCATCTAACCCCAGTGAGATTAGCCCATATCACAAAATCCCAAAACCAAAGATGCTG